>BGPR01000577.1:162512-176523 GCA_013235015.1 Araneus ventricosus
TGTTGTCAGAATGCATTGCAGGAGGAATGTCGTAATTTTTGTACTGTCAACGTGGTATCTGTGCTGTCGGAATATCATGTTGATCGTGTTGTAGGCGTCTTTTTGGTAGTTCTGCGTTAAGTTATATGATAACCTTGTCATCATAATACCGTGCTGTAGTAAGGCTTTCTTAATTTTTGTAATGTGTTATAACTGTACGGTTACAGTATAACAGAATATTGTAATTTTCATTACTTATAAACAAAAAGTAGGAGGAATTTATATAATTTTTAATTTTTTAGGGTCTTTAGAAAAAATTAAGCGAATTCCCATACAAATAAATCTATGGTAAATCATCGATCCGTTAGTAAACAGTTCAGATAACGGACATCGTGTCTGAACGGATTATGTCCCTTAACCAATCGCTCAATGCAAAATGGGCCATTGGCTCAATTAAGTAAACAGATTGAACTAAAATTAAATCTTCCGTTTCATCATCTTGCACATGTATCTGCTTTCTCGGGGAATAAGAGTCTCAGAGTAAATCATTCCTTTTGAGACTAAATGCGACTTTTCACTACACAGGATTTCACTTTCCTGCAATGTTGATAAAATATATTTTGTAAAGCAGGAATATTTTCGCGAGTTAAGTTTGCATTAGCCTAACAAGATTAGTGCTAAAGGCTCGAAATCTATTGTCATCCAAAGTTGTTCCACAGCTTAATCGTCTTTCCATGCAAATTTTATTTTCCGGCCGCCGTAATTAGCGCTGGAACTTTTACTCTTGATGCAAATCGAATAGAGACCCGAAAAGCAGCTGGAAAACTCAATTACTGAGAAAGACTCTAACTCAATAAAGCGCAACTTTTCCGCGCACCAAACGATTTTTCCGGTGCACAAAACTTTACAGAAGACAGCGGAAAATGAATTTTCTCGGTTAATAGCGCGACAGACGATTTTTAAATATTTCTTTTAGCGCTCAAATGAATTAGCGCGGTGGATGCTTTTTATAGCAGGTGAAGAAATATAGAAAACTGATGGCATCACTTTGTTAATTAATAGGAGATAAGAGGAGGAAAAATTATTTATATATCTAATTAAACAACTAAATTCTACTCTATTACGTGTAGAGAATATAACTTGAAAAATTCTAATTGCTAACAACTAATGTTAAACAGCTTATCTAATCAGTTGCTATTGAAAAACAAATAGCAGAATATAGAACTTGATTAAAAGGGTTGGGATTCATTAAAACAGATATTACATAAAGTTTTAAAAGGAAGGCTCAAAAGAAAAATTATGACGAACACATTGTGTCCTGGTTAAAAGTATCCAAAAGTAATGCTCTATAGCAGAGTTTCCCAACCTGTGGTACGCGTAACACTAGGGGTACGCGAAGGACCAGTTGGGGGTTCGCGAATTCACAGTCGGTAATGGCAGGCACAAAAAAAAACATAAAGGATTAAAAAAGTTACAGAATTTTGTTTCTTGTGGAAAAAGCATTTTCACTTATGCATATATTAAGACTAAATATCGCAATAAGCTTGACGAAGCTCCAGACATGAGATTATGCGTGTCTTCATTTCATTTGAACACAATTTTATAAAACTCAGTTTCATGAGACAAACTCAAGGATCGCATTGAAGTTTTCTCCCACTTGAATAGTTGATTATTACGAAGTGGAAATTTTAGCTATTATTATAAGTTAATGTGACATTATTAGAATACTGGTTTAATTTTTTAGCTTTGAACTAATATTATTATAAGAATGGAATAAAATGCAAAATCAAAAATAAATCCTGCAAATTTTATTAATTTGAATCATTTGACTCTTAAGCTTACCTAAACCCTTAATAATATTGTTAAACTCTTCCTTGAATAGGCGGATGATTGGAGGAGGGGGGATCTGACAATAGGGGGTACGCGAAAATAAAAAGACCAATCAAGGGGTACGCGAGGGAAAAAAGGTTGGAAACCCCTGTTCTATAGTTACGGAAGTAGAAGAATATTTATTTAAATTATGAATATTCTTCTTAGAATATTATAGAATATTTATTTAAATAAAACTGACATCTCAATAAGTTTTTAAAAATTTAATATCAGTACTGTTCGAACCTTATGTACGACGACAATTGTCTAAACGGTATATATATATATATATATATATATATATATATATAATCGAGTTCTATCCAAATGTTTCGTAGCATATCAGGAATTGTTTGAATGATATGCATCTCAACTTGTCTGCCTTTCAATTTTTTTTTGTTGCACAGCGGATTTACTGTATCCTCAGACAAAAAAGTCTTGTGGACTCAAATCCAGGGACTTCGGTGGCCAGGCCATTGGGTCCTCTCTTCCGATCCAGCGTGCTGGAAATGTGTCATTCAAAATTTTTTTTCTTCTCTAGTGCTTTTTTGATGTAAGTTAGGAACACGTTAATCTGGTAGATGAGTTGCGCCCGATTACGTTTGTATTTTTGATTTCTCAAATTTTTCTCAATATTTCTTTTTAGATACTTGCAAAAGTTCATATTCCTGTGTCCCAGCCTCAAATTCAATGATATCGATCGTTATTTCCAGTAGACTGTTTCACAAATGTCGAATTATTTTAGGTTGTCAACGACAACAGTTGGCATTGCTAAGGAACCTTACGGGAAAACAGACGTCAACTCCCTCCTGGATTCCTGGGCATTTTGTTAGCTGAAATTGCGAGGAAATATAAAAAAAGTTATTTAAAAACGCAAATACAGCTTAGTATCACCGAATAATTCAATTTGATAAGAGTTTTCTTAAGTCTAAGCAAAAATTTAATTTTTAATCTCACAAATGAATTGCGCCCGAACATGTTAGCATTTGCATTGTGCCCGACCGAAGGTTAAAGATGGAGGGTCGACTAGACCAATGGTTCAAGCAGGATGTGTGTTGGATGCAAAAAGCTGCGCCATGGCAGGGGGAGTCTGGAGCATGCGCAGTCTTCTGGCAACTTCCTTTAAGAGCCCGGATTGTGGGCGCTGTTCCAGTTATGTAGTAATGCAGCTATGTAGTAATAGTAGCTATCGTTTTGTGCTAAGTTGCTTGTTGGTTTTATATAATGTTTTAGCTATTTCAATAAAATATCGTTTTACCAAGATTGGCTGTATTATTGAGAGACTATTATCCACCAGATCTAAAGGAGAATCGGGTAGATTCATAGAACATGCTTAGTCTTTTACACGTGTTGGCATATTAGATGTAACAATGTGCGTGCTATAATTCGATTTCTCAATGTGAAGAACATGTCAGCAGCTGAGATTTATTGTTAAGTGGTGGAAATCTAAGGCGAAAGTGTGATCAGTCGGCAGGTGTGGCAAAATGGTGCGCAGAATTTCGAACTGAAAGTGACTGTGCGCGGAATGGAAGACCAAGAATAGTTGGAACGATAGACAAAAAAGCACGCTTTGAGCATGCAGCCCCTGGAAACAGAAGAATCATCTCTTCACGACCATGGAAGATCATCTTGGAGGACACAGATTCCAAAGTGACGAAGATGTCAAAACAGCGGTGCAACTCTGGATCAACAAATAGGACACTACAATGTACGAAAGTAACATCTACACGCACATCTCACAGTTAGCTAAATGCCTTAATGGTCTGGGAGACTATGTCGAAAAATAAAGTATTGACTGTAGTACGCAATATGCATTGGTTTACGTAGCAAATGAAATATGATTATGGACAAATATGTCTTTTGAATTTACTTTTAGGACGCCCCTCGGATGTAATTTAATTAAAAAAATGTAAATAATCAAATCAGCAAAATGTATTTTTAGATAGAATGATTCAGATTCAGAATGATTTTTTTTTGTTATTTGAATTCTTTATCTTTTATGCAAACCTATTAACAGTTAACTAGAAATGATATAATCTATTTATCCAAGAAACTCAAGATTTTAGCATGTTCAAAGCGATGATATTACAGTAACATTTCGATTAGCGGTCACTAGTTTAACCGTTAGTTTCTATCATCCGTCATCGTCTAAAAACGCATGTTTATAGTATTTTTATTTATACAAAACATTTCTGAACAATAGAAATCAGGATCATACAAAGATAGCCAAAAATAAATAAAGAAAGAAATAAAAATAAACTCAGAGTGAATCGAATACAATTAGAAAACAAAACAAGGAATCCATTCTAGTCCACTTTTTCAAGGGCTAAGAACTGTTCGAAATGGATTCAAAATAATATTTGGGAAATTTTCTGTAAGAAGCTAGCATTACGCCAAACATAGCTTCTCATATTCCGAACTCCCAAACAAAGGACCAATGAGAAAAGTACAAAAACGTAAGTAATCAAAAGAAAAAGGAAATAACACAAACATCAAAATGCTAATAAGAAGATTAAAAATATTAGCTATCAAGCTCTATTAATAAGCCTTCATACAAAAAAAAACATACCCTATGATCATTGACAGATGATAAAAACCTTTGTGTGACTGCTAACCCACACTAATATATGCTAATAAGAAAAGGTAGTTATTAAAGTGAACACTAGTCCCCTGGCGCCATCTGTGAACAATGCTACTCTTATATTGAAGTTTATGTTGATCGTTTTGCAAAATTAAATACAATATATATGTATTATTCACTTTTAAATGATTCTATTTCCATTTTCGTCCCATACCAGCAGTGAAATCACGTTTCTGTACTTATATATTAAAAGATTACTTTTATCCGTCTATTCGGATATCGGCCACAGCCCTGGCCCGGACGATGGCGGTTAATCGAAGTTTTACTGTGTAACAAGAGTACCGTTATTTTAAAATAGTTCTGCTCTTGCCAGTTTCAGATTTCAGAACGTAGGAAGACCACATTTTCCCCCTTGAGGGATTATCAGGCATAGATGACAAATAATATCGAGAAATGCGTTTGAGGAGAAGATGCTCCAAACCTCATTTACCGATTGCCCTCGAATGTATATGTTTCATTCTAACATCAGCGTGTTCAAAATTTGTAAATCTGGTTTGGAATCATTAGAAAAAATGGTGATCTGTCATAAAAGAAACTTCCATCACAATAGAAAAGTAGGACGAGATATGGTTTAATATCATGCATGCTCAGATTCGAGACAAATCCACCAATATTTAATATTCATCAATGTTATGTTTTGTTTATTTCTTCTATATCTACTTCCCATTTCCTTTAATTTACTTTATATTAGCAGAGTATCACCAAATGTCATTTAATGTAGAATTACCAATTCAATTTCCGATTAGTGAATTATAGTTAATAGCAGTGTTATTCCAGTACAAAATGAAATACAAGGCAAATAAGATAAAATGTATCAAAAAAGTAATTATCTACAAAAACCAAATGACAATGGAAATCAGAAAATAAAAATAACTGAAAAATCACAGAAACCAAGGTGTGTCGCTGGCATATATTATTTAAAAATGATCTTTTTGAAGAGAAAGCATGCATTATGTAAGAATGTTAAGGCTTCCTAAGTTCGGAAGAAAGTTAACCTGGTCTTGTAAATATTTTACCTAGATATTTCTTTTACAAAAGTAATTTCAAGTCCAATGTCTGACTGAAAAAACGAAACCTCAGTTTGGTAAGAAGTTGAAAGGATTTTTTTTTAAAATCTGGTTTCGAATCATTAGAAAATACTGATGATCTGTCAGAAAAGAAACCTCCATTATGAACGAAAAAAAGATGTCGTGATATCATTAAAATTCAAATGTTTCTTGCTTTGAAATATTAACTCCACCGAAACTTCAATTTACATCAATTTCATGTTTGGTTTATTTATTATTTATCTATTTTCCATTAATTTACTTTATATTAGCAGAGTATCTCCAAATGCCATTCAGAATAGCATTAACAAATCATTATTAGTAAATTATAGTTAATAGCATTTATGCGAGTACAAAATGAAATGCAAGACAAATAAAATAAAATTTATCAAAAGAAATGAAAACCTACAAAAACTAAATGACAATGGATATTAGAAAATAAAAATAACTGAATAACTGAGACCAAGGTGTGTCGCTGGCATATATGATAGACAAAGAACCTTTTTGAAGAGAAAGCATGCATTGTATAAGACTGTCTGAGGCGTCTTATGTCCGGAAGAATGTTAACCTGATTTTTCATATTTTTTACCTAGATATTTCTTTTACAAAAGTTATTTCAAATGCAATGTCTGACTAAAAGAAACGAAACAGTAGATGAGCTATAAATTTGGAAATAAAGATGATCCCGTTAAATTCGAAGTCAGTTCCTATGAGTGAATTACAGTTAATAGCGATAATGCCAGTGCAAAATGAAATTCAAGGCAAATAAAATGAAATGTATCAAGAAATGAATATCTACAAAACTCAAATGACAAGTGAAATCAGAAACCTAAGAAAACATGAATATCTCCAGCGACCGAAGACGTGACACTTGCCTCTACTATAGACAACGAACCAGTGGCGAATCCGGGGGGGGGGGCTATCGGGCTACAGCTCCCCCCAGACCCAAGCCAGAATACTTGATTTTATTTAAAATAATTACAACTGTGTTTTCTTAATTTCCCTCTTTTAAAAAATAATAAAAACGTTTCAACATTGCTTTCTGGCTATACAGGCTCGAAAATTTTCCTACTTTTGTAGTCATTCCACTTGTATTTGTAGTTTTGACGTGGTCGAATACATTTTTTGGCTAGTTATTTCATTGTAATTTTTATTAAATTATCGAAAGTATTGTATTGTTCTTTATGATTCTTATTGTCAGGTGAGTAAAGTCTATAAAGTTAAACAGTTTTGGTTTACTATAGCCTTGAGGTTTGACATTCGTCACGACGATACAAAACTTTTATGCCCTCAGTCCCCCCAGACCCGAATCCTAGATTCGCCACTGCAGCGAACCCTTTAGAAAAGAAAGCATACATATTTATGTAATAATGTACGTATTGAAACATCCCTAAGGCGTCCTGAAGAGAGTTAACCCGATCTTGCATATTTTTTGCCTAGCTATTTCTTTCACAATAATTTCAAGTGCAATGTCTAAATAAAACAGAAAAGTCACAATTTTGGGGGGATGGTGTAGGGGTGGTCGTACTCACCTGATAGGATTTCTTGCTGCACCTCCTTCCGCAACAACTCTGTAGGATGATGTTTTCGGCTGAGGAGAAAGACGGCAGGGGGGAGAGCGGGGGAGTAGAGGCCGGTCGATTCGGTTGACCATTGTAGGGAACCTCGTGCTCCACGAACTCACGATCCTGTAAGAGAGAGAGATCTCCAGTCATTGCGAAAGAAATCGTTGGATAATCAATTCACTTGATGCCACAGTTACATGGCAAAAGCAAACGCTGATAAATGTTGCGGCTCGTCTATTCGAGCTACAAAGCTGCAGCACCCTTTGCAATTATTTAAAAAAATTATTTCTTCGTTTTTCATATCATTTGTCAATTTTCCCAGATTCTATGCAATGAAAGGTAGTCGTTTTTAAGCACATCCTATGGTTTCAATTTGGTTGTGAAAACCTAGGTCCACGAATGTAGGCGTGGGTTCTAAACCCACTTCTGTCGTTCTACGATAACTCAACTGAACTGAAAAAAAAGTTGCTTAGAGTTCTTTTTAGCTGCATCTGAAAATCGCTGGAACAATTTAATATATTTTAATTATTTCTTGATAGAAAATCAATAATGCATTTTGCTGAAATTCGTTTGCAGTGTAAATATGATGTAACAAAATTACTATAAAAATTTCAAAGCAATAGATCGGAAATTGAGAGACTTTGTTCTGAAAGTCCATCGTAGTCTTAACCTCACGCACTTTAAAACAATGTGCAGCCATAACTCACATAAAAACAAAAGCTCCAGTGGACGTGCGAAATCGATCCCTAATCTCCTGGAACCTATGGGAGAAATGGGAGATTCCGAGCACATTCTGAGTACCAGCGTCGTGGGAGATCCAAAGCATGTCCTCGATAAACATCCGAAGGGAGCTCAATGCAGGAAGTTCCGAGGATAAACTTCGATTAAAGATACTTATAAATGGAAATTTGAGGACGAGGTCCTGTTAATGATCCGGGAGTGAGTATTTTGAGGATGATCCACTTTAAAGATTCATGAGTGGATAAGTCTTCGGCAAGAGAACGTACTCGACGACCTGAACGGTGTAGCAAGATATAGTGCCAGCTTCATAGTTCAAGCCGTAGGATTGATTCTGTTTATTAAAATCTAAAGTTATCTGCTAACTAATTTATAAACTCAAAAAAAGGTTAATTTACTTAAGGGGACACATTACCTTCTGCATAATATCTTTTATTTGAAATATTATTGAAAACGTTTTGTTACTATTAAAACATAACAATCATATAAAGTCACCTTAAAAAGAAAAAAATCATTTTGATCTGCTTGTTAAGTTGAAATTTAAATTTTTTTAAAAGAAAAATTTAATTTTTTAAATTCCTTTTTCAAATATTAATATTTTTACATCAAATAATATTTGCCAATTCGTTGAAATATATTACACAAAACTGTCCATGGATTTTAAGGTACATCGAATATTCGCTTAAATATAGATTTTTAACTGTTTTATGCGGTTAAAAATGAGGAAATTTAGAACTAACTCAATTTTTATCTTGTATATAAAAAACTATGAAACTGAATGCTTATTGCATGCACAGTTTTATCATATACATAACGATAAACAAGTGCAAAAAATTTGAAGGCTCTATTTAAAAAGGGAAAAAAGCCTTTGCATTTTGAAAACATGAAACTGAAGAAAAGTCAGACATAGAGAAAAAGCCAGGTGATATTGTCATTTGCGCATCTTTATCATTGGTCTTTGTAAATAAAAGCCTAAATAATTTCTATAATATTAGAGGTACAAATTTGAAATTTTGATACAATAAGTAGAAAGATAAGATAAACAAAACAAGCCAATAAAATAAAAATTTATATTTTGGCCGTTTTTTGGGTAGTCTCCTTAAAATTAAAATAACCCAAATGATGCTAACGGACACCAATGATAGTTTCCTTCCTTTTCTTTATTCCATCACTTTTTCAGTGAAATATGTAAACAAAGTTCTCTAAGGTAGTATTAAGAAATACATCCTGTAAGCTGCATGGTTATAGTTGTTATGTTTTAATTCTTTTATCAGCATGTTTTAATGCAGTTAACATGTTGTTGGATGTAAGATGTGTCGCGCCATTTTAATGTTGAAATCAAATGAATATTTTGCAGGAGGAATAAGAAGGCGAAGTTGCAATTAGATGTTAGATGACAGGAACAGTTACTTGACTTCATTAGGAACGTTCATGTGGAATATGAACACAACAGATACAAGCTGCTAAAAGAACACAGGTTAAGTGTCAATCACAATTTCAAAATTAAATTTACTTTTTTAAGGGAACCATGAATATCAAATTACGCAGAAAAGATTCAAATGAAATTATATTCCAGGTGAACCAGATAGTCGCCAAATTAACATTGCATTAAATATGTAATGCAAACTTAAATATCTAGTAAAAAACAACAAAAAATGTAAAGTTTCAACGTCAAAATTAGAAATAGATCCCCGAAGAAAATATGTAGCAAAAATAAACGATTATTTCTGTCAATAATATAACAGTTTTTACAGATACAACCTGCATTTTCACGATTAGGAATCTATTTAACATTTGTATTGTCTCATTTTAATCTGATCACGCAAGAATGAATTGAATCCATTAAGATGCACCAGACGTTGTTTAAATCCGTCAAAAAGTATCCGAACACTTCTTATTTCTCGTAATCTATCAAAGTGAAATTCAAGGAAAATATGTCATTCAATTTCGAAATATGTCTTCTTTAAAAATATGTGATCTGCATCTACATATTTATAATTGCATCACCTACAAATTTACCAATGACAACCTTCAATTTTATATCTTTTAAATGCAGAAATTTATATCTGCAGAATGAAAATTCTCCAGATATAAAATTTGAGGTAAATCTGTTCAAAATAACCGGAATTATAGAAGAAAAATGATTAAGGGATTGTTTCAATCTATGCAAACGTAGAAAATAGCTCACTCAGTTAAAATATTGTTTGTTCCTATTATCAATTCAGCCGTAATACGGTAATTTTTCTTTTAGGAATATTTTATGTCTTTTAAAGTTTACTGTGGGGGCAATGAAACATGACGAAACAAGAATTCGAAATGCATGATTTTATTTGTATGCTTATCTACAGAAAAATTACTGTTAAACAATCAAAAAATATATTTATAATATAACAGTTAAACGATGAAAACCTTTATAAACATAAAAATATTAGTTATTAATTATTTACAATTTAATAAAACGTATAGCCACCATTTGTATCAATGACCTGTTGCATGGGACGTGGTATGGAATCAAGAGACTGCTAACAGGATTATTCTTTTTTAATCGAGTTCCCTCTTTATATTTACTTCTTATTCATAAAGAAACGTGGATAAACTGATTTCAAGATGGTGACTTATTTTCATGCACGAAAACAGATTGATAAAGATCGATTATTTGTCCTTTCATTACATTGTCTAATTCTCGTGGTATATTGTTAAAATAATCAAAAATTCTGAATAATTTTAGTGATTAATATTAAATAAAGCAAACTTAAACTGGAAAACTTTTGAAGCAGCTGAAAGATAGATGCTTATTCTCTGAAGCATTCTGTTATAAATGAAACAAAAATAGCGTACACCTGTGAAAGATACCAAACGATTTTCCATCAAACGATATTTAAAATCTATTTCTAAGAATTTTTAATTTTTTATACTTAATCGCTTTTTACCAGAAAGATTCTTCAATTAAGACAATTTATCGAAACATTTTTAAGCTTTTATTTCATTTTTAATAAAGGAGATTTGTCAAAGTCTATTGACACTGAATTATCCACACACAAGGAGTTGCTATTTTATTTTATAGAATTTTTTTATTTATTAATACATTTGATACTATATAAATTCATATTTTATACAGAATTTTGCTCTTTGCGTTTTTATCAATTAAAGATCTCATAAAACATTTCTGCAAACAGTAATCGGCCCCCTTTTTAATTTTAGTGATCCAAACATACCAACTTCGCTGGATATGTAAGTGAGGAAGAATCTGTTGCATGCATTGAATCTTCTTTATTTTTTTCTTCACCTTTACATTTATTTTAAAAAGGGAAAAAAATCTTAATCTAAAGCAACATTGCAAGACATGCTTTGCTCCGTTTAATTTTAGCGATTTTATTTCTTGCCGGCGAATCCTTTTGTAAAGTTGAGATGTCCCCCAAAGAAAGCGAAAATTATTTACTTCTGAAAGATTTGGTTGTTGCTACATATCTTAATAACTATTTGACGACAACAGCTAAAATTTGGAACAGTAATGTTTTAGGTCACGCTTCTTCGATTGGCATTAAAATTTGTTCTTGTTTCTATTCAAAAATTTTTAACTTATATGTATAAAAATGAATACAAATTATAAAATATTCTTTCACTTCTTTAAAAATGCATATATTTCGTCTTGTTTATTAAGTATTTTAATATAAAAAAGAATTTTTGTTAAAGATTCATTATATATTGAAATATATTGAGAAAACGGGAACCCTCATTTAACATTAGAAATGCCAAATTTCAATGATCAGAACTCATAAACTGTTTACTAGAAATCACAAAATGTTATATGTATTAGAGCTAATTTAATCTGGAGAATCTGGATATGTATTCGAAATTGGGTTTTGCCATTTGAAAGAATTGAGTTTCAGTAAATCTAAATATGAATATGATGTCTTACATGAAAATGTATTATATGCGCTTATAGAGGGCACATTTCTAGGATGACAGATATTTACAGTTTCATTGTGCGATAACTGGTTTTGGAATAATTTACAACGTTTGGATATTTTTTGACGGACTGTACAATATCGTGCAACAATAATCTGAATCTTAATATTCATGATACTGTGTCAGCGAATATTACATTACATCTTAACATGTTGAATTTTCTGAATGCTGTACGAAGTCATGAATATTGTTCAATTTTGTGAATATGATGGAAAATGGTAAATACTGTACAATACCGAATATTGATCAGTTTCATGAATACAGTGGAAAATGGTGAATACTGTACAACATCGAATATTGTACAAAGTAATGGATATTGCACAATAATATGGATACTTTAGAAAATCTTGACTATTAAACAGTATGTATATCTTGACTATTGTATAAAATTGTGATTTTTGTATATATTGCGATCACGATGTATAATTGTAAATACTGTACAATATCGTAAATATTTCATTAATACTCTACAAAATCTCAATTACTTAACAGTATCATTAGTGGCATACATACTCACAAATCTTTTAACAATAGCGAATATTCCAGGATAGCGCGAGTGTTCTGCAAAATGGCGAACACTGAACATCATCTTGAACATCGCGCAGTATCGTGAGACTATATAACAACATCTCTGCTCTACTAAGAAGCTTATGAGAGAAAGAGGAGCTACTCACCGTCGTTTTCTCAAGACACCTGAGCAGGTGATGATGCTGCAGCTCGAAAATGTCCTCTTGGAAGTCCTCCACCTCTTGACCACTTTCTCTGGCTGCTATCCTAGCTTCCACTGCTTTCTTCTTGCTCACGAAGGCTGCACCGGTTGTCGCCTTGGCGATTCGGATGCGAGCCATCCTCGCTTTCTGCAAAAAGAAGAAAGACACATGAACACATATGAACAACATCTGAAGAGTTCCGAAGCAAAAGGAAAAAAGGGGATACATGAAGACACGCCAACAACATCTGATCAGTTCCGAAGAATAAAAAAATGGGGACACATGAACAGCATCTGAATAATTCCGAAGGAAAATAAAAGGGGACACATGAAGACAAGTGAGCAGCATCTGAACAGTCCCGAGGCAAAATAAAAAAAGGGGACACATGAGCAGTATCTGAACAGTTCTGAAACAAAAGAAAAAAGGGGACACACGAAGACACATGAACGGTATCTGAACAGTTCCGAAAGGCACGTCTTTCATTGATTAAATATGACATCCCACCATCTTGTGATGCATCAACACAAGCCATTTGGATGTAAATATATCATTTTTTGAAAGTATTAGGGAGTGTTCGTGACAAAGAGGAGCAAGAGATTGGTTTTGCCTTTTCGCATCACTTTTTTTATAATCAGTGTCTGATTGAGCGAGAATTATAACTTTTCTCCGAACGGCCCCTCCTCACCTGGACAAAGTAAGAGAATAATAAAACTTTATGGTGGTAACAGTAAATATCGAGATCACGAACTTGAAGAAATCAGGTAAACTTTGAGTAGATTCTCCTCCGATTTCAAGAAGCCCTATTTTCCGTAAATATGAACAGTAACTCAAGAATCTGAAAAGTTTGAACTTCGACGATGGAAGTAAGTATAAAGAATAGGTCTGAACAAATTAAAAATCTAGGAATAAAGATATAAAAAAAGCAAGAAAATAGATATGATAATTTTTATTTTAAATTAAATCCTTTTCATTTTATTTACCAAGACAGACCAACGCAATTTTTGAGAGTTTCAGTACATTAAACACTTTTTTAGAGCTATTTGGGCGAAATTCACCAAAGGGAAGACTTCTATTAGTCCATGTGCATGTGACTACGCTAACTCAAAAATTCAACAAGCTAACCGAATGAAATTTGGCATGTGGTATTTATGAGAATGTTGTAGATCTGTATTAATTATTGAGACAAATCTGTCTGAGGGTAGTTGTCTGTCTATACAAGTATATGTAAATCAACAACAGAAAAAATGTAATAGTAAGTTAAGTGGATGGAATTTGGCATGCGGTGTTTATAAGAAAGTTGTAGATCTGTATTAATTATTGAGACAAATCTGTCTGAGGGTAGTTGTCTGTCTATACAAGTAGTCCCATGTCCATTCAACCGGTTCGGTTGCTGTAATGGCGTCAGGTACTGGGACACGGGGCGGCGTTCTGTCTATACAAGTATATGTAAACCAGCAACATAAAAAAAATGTAATAGTAAGTTAAGTGGATAAA
>BGPR01000577.1:178826-209452 GCA_013235015.1 Araneus ventricosus
TGATTTACAAAATTGATTTATTTCATCGAGACTTTCATGTAATTTTGAATTTGTCTTAATTCCCATTTGAGAAGAAAAGTGTTTGCGATCTTTAAATATTGTTTCGAAATTTTGTAAATATTCGCAAAATATCTTGTTATATTTCCTCGAATTACAAGATTGCTTTATTTCGTCTCGACCTTCATGTAGCTATGATTTCGTAATTTTGGAGATGTCGAAAATTTCATTCGAATAAAAGTGCACAGAAGTTTTAAATATTGTTCCCAAACTTTGTAAATATTTAGAAAATATCTATTTATATTTCATATAATTACAAGATTGCTTTATTTGATGTCGACCTTCAAGAAGTTACGATTTTGTAATTTTGGAGATATCAAAAATCCGAAAAGAAACGATTTTGAATGTTTAAATAATTTTCCGAAATGTTTTAGATATTTGTGAATTATCTTTTTATATTTCCACTAAATGTGATTTCATTTAACACATTTAAATCCCATTTAGAACTCGGGGATCCGTTTTTTAATGTATGCAGGGTCATGCAGGTAGGACCCTGAATCGGATTGTGCATACGTCAAAATATTGAACTTTCATGCATAAAACAAAATAAATTATGTCTGAAATCCCTGGTATCTAGATCTGATTAGTGAAACACCTTAATACCTTACCTTACACATCTTAGTGGAATAACACCTTGGTCTCAAACTGTTATTCCAATGCATTCAGTAAATTATTTTTCCCTGCAAATTATTTTTATAAATATTATATTCATGAAAGGAAACCTATTCAAATTTGTTTTAAAATAAAATAGTTAAGGTTTCTAGTTTCTCCTAAACGAGGCGTACAAGAAGAAATCATTCTATTTTGGAATTACGTCTGTCAGTCTTTGAAAATGATAGCACAAAAATGGAAAGAGTAAGACGAATAGAGTTATAACATGTAGTCTTCTCACCAAAATTTCAAATGTATGTCAAATTCTGGACGAAATTCGTCTGCAGAGAATCTACTTGAGCATCCGTCCATGTGAATGGACTAGTTTTCTGGTTTGCGTATTTTAAATTCAAAGATCGATTTAAGCAATTGAGAATTCCATTTGGATACTGTATCAAGTTCGAATCAGTTCTTTCTTTAGTACACAAAGATTTGAATTCTGAGTTCTGTAATCCTTTTTATTTAAATCGATTAAAAAAACCCTCTTAAAACGGTTAAATTCCAAATGGAACGATTGTTATTAGCTAAATCGTTTGGTTAAAAATTTAACCACCAGTGATTATCTAATCATATGGTTAAAAATTTAACCACCGAACAAGCCTTGGATGTTGCCGAGAAGAGCTATAACGAACAATTATGGCAGCCTTTTCACAAAATGAAGCGTGTTGAAATTTTGAAGATTTCCCTTGACATAGCATTAATACCGGAAGTTGATGGGTATAGCTGAAGATCTACTTTACTTTAAATAAACAAAACAGAAAACTCAACTTATGAATCCGAAAGCAGAAAAATGCCGTGAGCTCTTTGGATGAAATTCAGCATATTGTTTTATTATCAGAACTGTGGATCTGTATCATAATTTGGTCCCAATCTGTCAAAGGGATGACTGTATGTCGGTCTCTCTATTCGTTTGTATGTGAACGCAATAATTCAAAATTGAAACGATCTAGATACATGAAATTTAGAAGATTTTCACACTAAAATAATAATTCTAGGCCAAATGTTGGACCCGATCAGACAAAGAGAATAAGCACAAAAATGTACACTCGATTCTCTTCACTATACGACTAAGCAAAACATAAAACGTGTCATATAAGGGAAATATACAAGATAGCAAGGAGAGGACACTCACGTTGATTTATGCTGTTAATTTCATTAAGATGTGGAGGCACGTGTTTTGGACCCGAAAAACTTCATAATAATGTATTTTTCTGCAAGAGTTTGCTTTTCAAAGCAACGTTTCGAATCGATTTTATATGACGTTCCCTGTAATATGTAAAAAATCTGAAAATGGAAGATTTCAGTTTTCGACATCTGTTCTAAGTTAGTTCAGCTATATTCTTAGAAAATTCCAGAAGTATACTCCGAAAGAAAATAGAACTGACCAAAGGCAAATTTCGTGGAAAATGCTTCAGTGTTAGTCCATTATTGGATAATTTGCAAAAAAAGGAATTCCAGCGTGATGATTTTGATAGTCAGGATTCGATAAATATGCACTTCAAATCCTAAGCAGACGATAAACAAAACTAAATAGCTGCTACAATTTATTGAACTCTCTTTTGTTTTCTGTATTATCTCCTGATATGAGAACGTATTGTAATGCTTCAAGTTGTTGTATTGTTAAAGACTCATAAAACAATCGAAATGTCTCCAAATTCAATGCAAATTTGAATCGAGATTTTTAAGGTGACCAATCTTACTCCTTTAGGAAGGACAGTCCTTCTTTTGTAAGTTCTGTTCTCTCTCGAAAAGTGTCCTCCGAAATGTCTTCCTTTACAATGTTTGAAATTAGAAGACTGAATTAAGATTTAAATTCTGAAAAATTAACACAATAGGAAAATAAACGATGAAATTGATAAAGGAAAGGAGCCAGTTCAAAATGAACATATTTCTTGTGAAAATTTATTCTTGTTCAATTTTCGTTTCACAACCCTAGAATTAATGCAGGAGTTGAAAGGGTATTTTCACTTGCTAGTGGTTTTTGAACACGTGAGAAATCGAGATTCAATGTTGATACTCTAGTTGCAGCTCTTGCCGTAAAATTCAAAATGAAGGATATTTCTTGTTCTAATATTTCCAACGTATTGGTAAAAGATGATACATTCACAACAAATTTTCATTCCGTAGAAAATTATTCATTTAAATAATAATTAATAGGCATGTAAGCATAAGTACAATTTAAAACGTTACAAATGGTTTTATTATGCATTTATCTATTGTATAGTCTATTCTGCATTATTATTGCAATGAACAAGATGTTTATTTTATTTACGATATTTTTTCTTCAATTTATTTGTGTCCGCCGATTAATTGTCCGATTTAATTTTGTTTTAAATATGTGTCTTAAATCGAAATAAGACTTCCAAACATGAAAACTTTCTTCATCCATCGATGGCGACCGACGAGAATTTCTTGGTCTTTCGGACACCATCGATTGCATTCCGAAAATGGCGCCACATTTGCACGTATCATCGCCCAGCATTTCGCGCGATATTCCCGATATCACTACGGACAGCATTACATGCAGATATCCCTCTAATTGTAACTCGGCAATATTGCTGCAACTCAATTAATATTCTCCAGCGATTTAAAATGACTGCTAAATCTGAATTTGGATAATTGTTAACAGCTATTCAAACTATTAGAGGACAGAATTGCTGCTTTAGTACCAAGTCACGCAAACTGGTGCATTGTAAGATATATTCAATTGTATGATCTGCAAAATGCATCCAAATTTAAATTCTCAAATGGTTTGCTCATTGCTTTTTCGAATTAAATCAGTCCGTGCATTTCATTGTTAAAAAGACATTTTACAATACTTGAATCGTTTCATAATTCTATAGGAAATGATTTCTAAGTGGAGATATTTTGAATTTGCTTAATTTTTAATACATATTTTTGGAACAAAGATGTTAAATATTTTGTATATTAGGACAGATTTTCCCGCTTTTAAAAATGTATCTTAATACAGGGTATTTCAAAAGGTTGTTTACAAGCTTTTAAAGTAGAATAGGCTTGCACAAACAAATGATTTTTTCAATAGATCATGCGACTGCAAACGCAGAGGGCGAACGCTACAGGAAACTCTTTGTCAGAAAATTTGGTAAAAGAAAAGAATACACCAAATAAAGTGTACAGCTCAGTTTTCATGAAAAACAAATTTACAATAGCATAGCAACGCAGTTGCATAAATAACAATATACGAAACATGCATATCTTCAAGCGGTAAATCTTAAGCTGAACATTCACTGCTGTTCCAGTCCACGATTTTTGGAACACAGGAAGGGAAAACCTTTCGTCGATATAAAGCAGGCCATTCATATCTCTTCCAACTGCAACTTTACATTTCAAGAATTTCAAGCTTGCCTATCGAAAGTCCATAAGTCATCTCCTGGTCCCAATAATATCAGTTACATCATGCTGCTACATTTAACAACAGAATCTCAAACTAATTTACTTTATTTGTTCAATAGAATTTGGAACGAGCAATGCTTTCCTTCCTCATGGCAAGAGGCAATAATCATTCCAATTCCCAAGTCTGGCAAAGATATAACAAATCCTTTGAACTACAGCCCTATCGCTTTAACAAGCTGCCTATACAAGTTATTGGAGAAAATGATAAACCGTAGATTGACCCACTTTTTGGAGACTAAAAATTTGCTTATCCCTTTTCAAAGTGGCTTTCGGAAAGGACGCTCTATGTTGGACAACATTTTAGCTTTAGAAACAGACATTCGATTAGCATTTTTACAAAGGAAACATTTAGTCGCAATTTATTTTGACATTGAGAAGGCGTATGACCGTACCTGGAGGTACGGCATTCTTAAAGATTTATACGATAGCAACTTACGCGGAAATCTTCCCATTTTCATTGAAAATTTTTTGCGTCTTCGCAAATTTCGAGTTAGATTGGCATCCGAAATGTCTGATTATTTTATTCAAGAGGAAGGTGTTCCCCAGGGGAGCATTTTAAGTGTCACTCTGTTTATTTTAAAAATTAATAATGTTTTAAATCAATTATCTCTCTCCGTAAAGGGCTACTTATACGTGGACGACTTGTGCATTTTTTGTACAGGGATGAACATGAATTGTATTCAGCGTCAATTACAGACTGCAATAAATAATATTTCACAGTGGTCCGATAATAATGGGTTTACTATCTCTGCATCAAAAACTGCCGCTGTTCATTTTTGTCGAAAACGGAACCTTCATCTGGACCCTGAGCTTAAATTGAACGGTGTATCAATTCCATTTTTGAAGGAAATTAGATTTTTGGGCGTTGTTTTCGACAACAAACTCTCCTTTCTCCCTCACGTAATGCAATTACGTAAAAATGTGAGAAATCATTGAATATTTTGAAGGTTTTATCTACTACAGCTTGGGGAGCTGATAGACCTTCCATGCTCAGAATCTATAAGGCCAAAAAACTTTCTAAACTTGATTATGGTTGTCAGATTTATGGTTCCGCTAGAAAAAGTATTCTACAAAAATTGGACCCAATTCACCACGCAGCTCTCCGACTCTGCTCGGGAGCTTTCAGAACTTCCCCTGTTCAGAGCCTATATGCCGACTGTTTTGAACCTGCTCTTAATTATAGAAGACAAATGTTATCATTGCATTATTATTTTAGGATCAAATCAAATACATATCATCCATTTCATAATTTTAAACTTTGTCCGTTTCTGGTTCGACTACAGGAAGCTAGGAAATCCTTTATTCCTGTATTTTTCTCAAGAGTCCATAATATCCTTACGGAACTAAACCTGTTATACGTACATGTAACTATCCAGCCAAAGCGAAATTTTCCCCCTTGGAAATTTTTCGAAATCGTGTGTTACACCCATTTGAAAACTTTAACAAACCTAATACAGCTGACATTATATACCAAAAAATCTTCATAGAACAAGAGAACATTATAATAGTTTTATGCCTATACAGATGGATCTAAATCGGCTGATCAGGTTTTTTTTGCAGCTGTTTTTCCGAACACAATTTTTTCTTTTCGTCTCCATCCTTCCTGTTCCATTTTCACAGCAGAGATCACTGCTGTCTTGTATGCATTGGAGCAAATTTCTAAGAGCATTCAAAAAATGTTCATAATTTACACAGATTCTTTAAGTGTTTTAAAATCCCTTGACTCGGTTCTTGATCATACTCATCCTCTGGCTTTTAATGTTTTAGATGTTTTAGAAAAATTAGCTTCTCAGGGTTTTATAATATACCTATGTTGGATACCTTCTCACGTTGGGATACCTGGTAACGAGCAGGCTGATAAGGCTGCCAACTCGGCTACATTTTCTATAATTGGTACTGTTCCTATTGGTGATTTAAAAAAGCACATTAAATTGTTGCTTTACACCATATGACAGGAGCAGTGGAACGTAGAGACCGGAAACAAGCTTCATGCTGTCAAACCAACTGTGGAGACTTGGCCTTCTTTAAAGAATAGAAAAGCTGATATTGTTTTGACTCGGCTACGTGTAGGACACACAAGATTTACTCAACGTCACTTATTGCTCGGAGAACCAGCGCCAATGTGCTCACAATGTCTGTTCATCACATTTTATCAGAATGCTCAAACTTTAACTCTCAGCGTTTACGCCTTTTTAATGCTACTACAATTTCACTTCCTACTTTACTTGGAGAAACCCCACATGTTCATCTTTTTGCATTTTTGAAAGCAATCAGTTTTTATTCTCTTATTTAATCATTGTTCAGTTTTAACTGATCACCTTTTATATCGTTTTGTATACATATGGCAATCTTTTATTTTTGACATGATTTTACAATTTTTCTGGCGCAGTATGGTCAACTTCATGGCTCTTGCGCCAAAAAAACCAACACAACCAACCAACCAACCTCTTCCAAAATGGAAATTTTGAAACATGGGAAGGATAAAACAATCGTCAAGGTCG
This sequence comes from Araneus ventricosus, assembly GCA_013235015.1. Lineage (NCBI taxonomy): Eukaryota > Metazoa > Arthropoda > Arachnida > Araneae > Araneidae > Araneus > Araneus ventricosus. Next base: position 185,450 of record BGPR01000577.1, read on the forward strand.
AAAACCTATGAAATTTGGAAGAAGTGATTTTGAGTGATGGAATTCCAACCAACTCAAATTCCAACACTTCATGCGCCGATTCTTTAGGTGGGACCCTTAGCGAGGGTAGTGCGCACATCAAACGATTTGACTAGATTGTGACCTCGGGACGAGGTTACCTTTATCAGAAATACGCTGAGTGGGGGAAATAGGGGGATCGAAGAGCAGCTGTAGAGGGGGAGAGAAGATCGCTCTTCCCTACTGGCAGCACACTTTAGAGCTTCAGATTAATGACGTGCCTGATTTTTAGATTTGAATGGTAGGAAAAAAAGTAGTGTTGGGAAAAATGGATGGAATGGGTTACAGATGATTTGCCGGCTTTAAGTGGGACATTCACCACTGTTCCACTCCACGATTTTTGGAACACGGGAAGGCAAAACATTTCTTCAATGTGAAATCCCTGTGAAAAGTGGCGTAAATAGATAACGCTGTTGGAATTCAAACGAATTTGATATCCATTGGAATGGGAGGCCTTTGAACTTTGATTCTTCGAGGCGGCGATAAATCACCCGTGTGTGTGGAGAGAGCTTTGAGTAGGGGGGGGGTATTGGTGGGAGCTAGGTTAAGAAGCTACATACCAAATTTCATTTATCTAAGTCATTGTGTTAAGGAGTTATTTTGTTCACAAGTGTGCGATTATACAGAACGATAGACAGTCAACCCTTTGACGGATGTGGCCCATACGGACCTACATTCCTGATGATGAAAGTGTGTGCCAAATTTTATCCATCTAGCTATTTAAATTTTTGAGTTATAGTGTTCACATGAACGCAGACAGACAGACTTCCCCTAAACGGATTTTGTCCAAAATTTGATGGAAACCTACAAATTATGTGTAAAGATCACAGACCAAATTTCATCCCGCTAGTCCTAATAGCGTTTGAGTTATCGTGTTCATAGACAGACAGACATAATTACAAAATTGTGTTTTTCGAACTCAGGGAGGCCTAAAACGTGGAGATTTATCAAAATCTCGAGTTCGAATTTTTTGACGATTACAATACTTTCTCTTTGTATACTTCGTATATGAAAACGTTAAAATGACCTGTTTCGGTATGCCTGAACTACACCGAAAATTCGTAAACGACCTTTTGGGAGACCCTGTACAATTACGAACAAATGGTTTCCACTGGAAAAGCAAAAGTTTTCCGGCTCTGTTTTTTAATATTTTATAACTTTCAAATTTAACGTCAGATAAAGCAATCTGGAACATAGTAGGCGAAAATAGGCTGTATAAAAATTTAATATTGAAAAGAATTTGCAAAAGATTTCATTGAATTCTGTAAAACATTATTAATGCAGGATGATTCACAATTCAACGTTCAAACTATTTGGAGAGATAGGAAATACCTAAGCAAGCCAAAATTCCATTGGAGTGAATGGCCAGAAATGCCAACCAGATGAGGTAGAAAGCGCTGAAGTTAGATTTCAGCGATAATAATCTAAATATCCGGCTGCATACGGAGAACAAGCAACAGTTTAATAATGCTGAAATATTGCACAAGCAACTTATGCATGGAGTAGTTGACAGTAGAGAATGAACGGCTGCATGATTATGTACTCGCGCAGGCCAGTACCGTATCACCAAAAGTTTGTGAATTTCTACAGGAACTGATGTAGATGCGGGGTATTCTGCAACACGTACAGCCCGAGCGGAAAGTATGGCAAAATAAAAAGATATTCATGCTTTATTGACTTTTCATTTCTGCATCTTTCTACAACAGGACGGCGTTTCCGATTATTCATTCTAATCTAATTCTAACTTGTTTTTATACTTTTTACCTCCCTTAAAGTTTGTATATTTAATTTTGAATCCCTCTGTATAAGTTGAAGCGCCAAATTATTGATAAGGATTTAAAGTGGGCTACCACTTTCCTCTCCAGCATTAGGGAGGTGTTGCTTCCTGAGTTAGAAACGCCTTAAGACTTGTTTTTGTACTTTCTACCTCCCAAATTATTGGTAAGTATTTAAAGTGGGCAACCACTTTCCCCTCCAGCATTAGGGAGGTCTTGCTTCCTGAGTTAGAAACGCCATAAGACTTGTTTTTTTACTTCCTACCTCCCAAATTATTGGTAAGGATTTAAAGTGGGTTACCACTTCCCCTCCAGCATTAGGGAGGTGTTGCTTCCTGAGTTAGAAACGCCCTAAGACTAGTTTTTGTACTTTCTCGTATGGGAAGTATATAAAGTATCATGACGTCAAAAAATTGAACCACGATATTTCGATGAATCTCTACACTATAGAGACCATCCACAATATATAAAAATATTAATACAAATTAAAATATTTTTAGAATGATGTGTCTAACGATGTAACTAAAAAACGGAAAGATCTATATGTATTAAATTTGACTTGTGATGTTGAAATCAAAATAGTCGATCTATATTGAATTTTGGATCGAACCCATCAAAGGAAAAATGTTTATTACCAAAATGCATGCTTAATTGTCTTCGCTAAGGCGAAGCTCAACACAAAATTTCTCTATATTGTGTAAGTTTACGAGAAAGTGGAGGGCAGAACACTCTCGTTGGTTTCATTTATCAGAATTTAAAGCATTAAAAAATTTTAATTTTTTATTTTTCTGCCCGTACATTTTTGTATACACTATAAATCCCTACTCAAAACATCTTGTTAGTCCATGATATTAAAATTGTTCTCAAACAAAAATTAGTTACTTGGAGTTAACTGAGTTCGGTTGTCAGTAAAAGATGAATATCCACTCCTAACTGGTAAACCTCTTATAATTTTAAACCTATTTGTTACTTCTTATTTGTATGAATTGAGTTTTTGGCAGATACTGGCATAAAACCAAAATATCGAGCGAAAAATCAATGTAGAAACGGAATGACTGTAGATATGTTGAGTTTAATTCAATGATTTGAAAAATGTGTAGTGATCAACAATATCATCCATCCCATTGTTTTATGTGACTTAAAATGTGTTTTATTTATTTTTACTTAACCAATAGATGAGCTTTCTGGTTTGTTTATTTTGGATTCAAAGACCTTTTTCCGGTAACTCTACGATTTATCTGACTACGTGCGGGAACGGATTTTTGAAAAAGCGTTTTAATGTGCAATTTCAGTTCATTTTCTGACTCAATATGATTCAAAACAACCATTAATACCAGTCAGGAAATTTTATGTCACTTGAGATTCAGTAAAATGGGATAATTTAGGTAAAAAAGGGGTAAAATTAGAGCAAAAAGCAAAACACTCTAGCAGAAATTCTAATCCATATGTTCAAATTATTTCTCTACACAGCACATTTACAGCTATGGTGAAGGCAATGAACTAGGATCTAAGAAATACTTGCATTTACAGGAAAGTTATGGCCAGTCGAGTATTCTCTTATTCAAAATTTCACGAAATGCATAGGTATAATCAACATTAGGCAGCTCTAAATCAAAAACTATCCATCTCAAAACTATATGTCTAGTTCATTGCCTTTACTACACTTAAGACAACACATATACAAAATTTCAATTTAAATATATAGATAATGTTTTGAGATATCGTGTTTTGCGTAAGTGACTTTTGACGAAATATAAGTTTTCCAGAAAACGCGTTTAAAGTTTTAATTTGCTTTTCATTAAAATATATATTTATTTAACTTCTTTTGAAATTTGTAACATTTGTAGGATATACCTTCTTTATTCAGAATCTTATCACATTTTTTCATTCTGAGAGCCCGTAATTTTTTTCTAGCGTTTTTTGTTCCTGCCAAAGACTGTCTATTAGAAGTGACGATTCTATGGTTATTGAGGTTAAGATATTATTTCAATGTATATGTTGGCCAGGAATTGTTTCCAGTTCATGAAATACTCTTTTAAGACCATAAAATCAATCATTAAACAACAATTAAGCTATCGATGTCCCAAAACGTGAATTTTGTAACTCCACAAATGTGCATTTTGGCAAAAATGTTCATAGTAGCTTGTCGAAACTCAAAATCTTATTCAAACTGACATGACTTGCAGATAGAGTGTATAATTAATCGAAATAAATAAAAAACAATTTAATTTATACGTCAGAGTGCGATGTATTGGGTATAACGAGGGAAAACAGCCAACTTCTGGTTTCGTTTTTAGCTACCGTGTTTTATAAAAAATTCTATATCTCCGTTTCTATTCATCGTAAAAATAAAATAAACCCAGATTTAGAAAGCTAAATAAATGGGCTTTAAAGTAAAACCATAAAAAAATTTTGTGAATTTCGACCCAAAACCTCTTTTAGACGTAGTCAGATACCTTAAGCAGTCGCCAAATCCAGTTGGATACTGTTTCAAGCGCCAAGTTCGAATCAGTTCTTTCTTTAGTACACAAAGCGTTGAGTTTTTGTAATCCTTATTATTTAAAATGGTTAAAAAAGCTCTTAACTCTTTCGCGTTCATTGGTTTCGCAGTGAAACCACACATTGACCATTTTTTTACTGCTCATGGGCGAAATGTAGCGTAATTTTTCTTTCATAACTTGAAAGCCATATATATAGGCCAACTTATATAAAAATTCCAGTTCAATATCGTTAGTATTCAAAAAGATGTTGGCATTGCAAGAGCTAAATTGTTTTTGATATCTAAGAGAAACAATATGATGCGCAAATTATAATTCTGAATATGCTACGCAATACTGAATTTTATGAAGGTTGAATATCCTGAATACTCTCGTACACTTATAAATTAAATACATAATTTAAATTGCATTTCTATGTTAACTTATTCGGAGGAAAAAGTAGCCAGCTACCATCCATTTGTTTCACTGGGAAACCGCAAATTTCTTGAAAATAAAAAATGCCAATTTTTTTCCCTTTACATATTTATGATCAGCTACATGTCTCATACTCATTTTTGAAATAAATTTAGTAATTTTCAGAACAAAACACGTAGTGAACTTGAAAGGGCTAAGACAGCTCAATTCCAAATGGAACGATTGTAATTAGCTAAATCGTTTGGTTAAAAACTTGTGATTATCTAAATCGTAGGATTAAAATTTAACCGCCAAACAAGCATTAGAAGTCGCCAAAAAGAGCGATAATGAACAACTATGGCAGTCTTTTCACAAAATGGGGCTCTTATTTTAAGTAAACATTTAGAGTTACAGCAATAGGAATATGAAATTTAATATTTTCTAAGTGTCCTTGAGCCGTAACATTAGAAAACGGTACTCTAAACATTAATTAACATCTTCAAATAGAGAGTTGAAATTTTGAAGATTCCCTTTGACTTAGGATTATCACCGGAAGTGGGTGGTAATGGCGGAAGTTCTACTATAATGCAAATAAACAAAACAGAAAACTCGTCCAGAAAGTGTGAACTATTTTGCAAACAGTACGAGCAGTTTTACTTCGGACTCCTTGGAAAACTCTCGATTCAGCAAGGGCGAAGAGAATCGAAAAAGTTTGGGAACTACTGGCATAGACTTTACTTGCAACTAATCGTTCAGTGAACTACCCGTAGTGGGGAAGTTTGCTAATAGCTTTTCCAGATATTTTACAGATGTGTCCCAGATGTGCAGTTGGACAATGGCGGTCAAATGGCCACATGTGATTGATGAGGCAATGTGAGATGGAACCCTGGGGCTTGCAGATTTGTCCTTAACCGTAACTATGACTGGTCCCCGAGACTTTAGAGGCAGAGGCTTTGTCCAGACGTGTGTCCAGCGGGCTCTCAGCCGTGAGATATTCTGTACTTCTGTGATGACCAAACGTATTGAACCATTTAATGGAAGACTGCAAATATTTTCCCTGCATATAGTGGAGAGTGGGGTAAAACCGGATACTCTTGATTCTCGAAATACTAGTTCTTCTTTCTAGCGGACAGATACTGAATTACATTTCACTAGTCAAGAAAAAGGAGCAGTCATAGTGGTGTGATGTTGTTGGTGAATTCACTGCTTCTGTGAAGGTTTATTTGTTTTAAGACGTCACCTCTCCAATGTTCGTTTGATTTTAAACAATCCTTAGTTGAAAATTATTACACTTTTAAAAACTATAGTTAGTACAGCTTATTATACATTTACTAAGGATTTAGACCCTATCAAACAATTAGGATTTACTCCAATAATTGTGCGGTTGTATATCATTTTCATAACCTCTGGATTCGGGGTAAAACCGGGTACTCCAAGTCGCGTAAGACCTAGACAGTCAGTTTTGATGATTCCTCAAATGAAGATGATAAAAACCCATCAGACGTTGATTGTTTATATTTTAGTGATGAATTTTCTAATTTAATTAAAGAAAAATGTTTAATCTTATAAAAAACTGTCTTAGCTGTGCCCACGAAAGCTGCAGTGGCGCGGAGGAAGAAGACAACTGCTTTACATGTGAATTTTGTAACTAATATCCTTAAATTGTCGTATAAAATGAAAACAATTGCAACTTTTCCACTGAAAATCGAATTTTCCTTATTTCCCATGACGTTAACATGTGTACCCGGTAGACTAGTGGGGTAAAACAGGCTAGTTCGACTTTTTTTTATATAAAAATCATTGATAAAAAAGTAATGAATCTATGACTTTTCTGGAAAGATGTACTGTACTCCGGTAAACAATGATTTTTTCAATAAAATTTGACAAGCTCTCTGTCGAATATTTTAGCTCCAGCAGGCCTTCGAATCTTAGCTACCCGGTTTTACCCCACTTTTCCCTACATTGTTATTAAATACTAGCCGCCTTTGGAGACTAGATGTTCGCCCGTAATATTAATGGCCTGTGACTATGCTTGCAACTTGACGAAATAAATTGGCGAATTGGCGGTTGTAGAGGCTGAGGTTCTCTGCCAAAGTTTTATTTCGCAGTATATCTCAAAAATGGAGAGTGGGGGGAGTAGGCGACCATTGATTACATATTTAGACGTCATAAGCTTTCATATGAAATATAATTTGTCAAAATAGGTCCAGTGTTTGGATCTGGGGAACTGTTTGAAGGTTTTCCTCCATAGAGAATGTACAGTGTAGTAATGTTTATTAAATTTCTCTAAAAAATGGAAGTGGTGGGGAGCAGGTGACCACTGATGGCATACCTAGAGGTCAAAAGCTTTTATATGAAATAAAAACTGTTGAAGTCGGTCCAGTGGTTGGGGCTGGGGGACTGTCTCATGGTTTTGCTAATTTATTTTAAATATAAATATTTAATCTAGATTCAACGGCTGTGCGTACTTGTACAGTTGAAACATGATTCCAATACGCTACAATTGTTAAAGAAAGATTATGGAAAACTTTCCTTATTCGTGAACGATACAATTTGGTGCTGTTTTTCGTTTAGGTCATTACACTGAGCATATTTCATCGTGAAATCTTTTTGTTATCACGATGACATTAAAGAATGTAATTAGTATATGCATTTACGGTAAAGATAACAATTGAATACTATTTATGTAAATGTTCAAAGACATTAGCATCGTTTATGATATCCTAATATCCTTAATTGAAAAAGGAAGCGCTATTTTTGGTGTCTTTCCTAATCATTAGTAAAAGTAGGCTTTTTCTTTCATCACCGTGCATTAATTACTTGAATTAATCAGATGATTATTTTATTCAGAACTAGAAAACGTTTCAGGCACATTTCAACAGGATAAGAGTAATTGAAACTAATTTGCTTTCTGAGTACTAATGTGCTAAATACGCAGTTTTTTACCATCTTATCAATTGGAAAAAGAAGACAGTTGAATTGCTAAAAGTCTTTTCGTCGAAATTTATCCTCTTGCTATTAGCATTTCAATTGTTGGTGGAAGTTTCAACTGCATTATTTTCAAACAACATTAACCCCTTCTTGGTGAAATTTCTTTTTTCGAATTTCCGACACAAAAAATGCATTTTTTTATTGCTGAAAATTAATTTATGTTCTGTCTTGAATCCGAAAATGCAAAATATTTTTGTCAGTCAGCATTTTTTGCTTGACCTAGTGGTGGTCATACATGTGATATCCCGTTCACTGATCTCTTGTTTTCCCTGCAATGCACCCAAGTTTTAAATGAAAACAAAATACCCTCTGATAATCACCATCTCTTAGCAATATTCAGAAATACAAAAAAATAATCCAGGAATATCATTTTAGAACAAATTTGCTCAGCGAGTATTAGGAGGACATAGTTCTCATACGCTACCCTCTTCAAAATAAATAAAATATTAATAAAGAGAATTATAAATGTGGAAGTTTTGTTTGTGTGTTTCTTTCCAATACATCCCGGAATAGGTTCAGGCCAAAAGAGGATATTAAATATCAGACCTTAAAGTCTTTTTCCTCTACAGAAAACCTATTCCATTTTTGAATCTGCATGGATGTCTGGCCTCTGATGAAGTCATTCACCAGATTCTTACTTCTTGTCGTTGTCTGCTATTATTTTTTACTCTTCCACATTTATAATTCCCTTTATTAATATTTTATTTATTTTGTACTTCGCAATTTTTTCCTGGATGATGCTGCACTTGCACACACCAATTAAATTGCTTCTATTAATTTTTGTCTTTTTAGACATTCATGCTTTTTGTCTTTCTAGATATTCTATACTACCCTCTTCAAGCTAGTTCGTCTCTTGAAGGAAGGTAGCGGGCATGCGCAGAACCATCTGAATACTTCCTCCTCTTGTTACTTGCCAGTAATGTGGTATCCACGTCAAAAGTTTCCTGACACCATGAAAACAAAAACGCATCTAAAATTAAGTATTTAATCGATATTAATGTATCGAATGAAAACAGGTGAAATTCCTACATCGATTCTGAATTATTTAAAAATGATCAATCTAAAAAGGTACTTTGTAATATTTACTACCATTAAGTGGGCGCATTTTATTTATTTACATATTTATTAATTTTTTTGCTATAGATAGGGCATGAATGTCAGACGGAAAAGTGCCAAGTGGGAGGCCACACAGTGTTACAGGAGGCTCAAGGACGATTAGACAACTATGATAGTGAATGTCGTTGTTTATTTTTTGCGTATGATTTTGTGCTATAAATATTCAGAGTTTCATGTTTTTTTCCATGTGCATCTTTATTAGAATGACAACCAGAAGAAAAAGAGCTGTGCCAAGTGGCAACAGTGATGTCCAAATGACTCATAAAGATAGATGAAATGCTATTGAAGCGGTCTTTAACAAGAAGAGTGTTAGATTGCAAAAAATGCAACTACATCATTTTTCGGCTTTATCAGTATTTTTAATTATTTAAATCTTCGCCACAAAAGTTTCTTTTGTTTCTTGTGGCACCTTTGGCAACTTTTGAAATTTAAACGGTAATTTTTTACAGTTTGATTAAATATCTAAATTTTTCTTAATTATTTACTTAGTAATCAACTTAAATATTAATTGCCTTATCTTTTTATGTCTTTTTCTTTAATGTTTCAAGTTTATTAAATTATAAATCAAATTAATTTAACGGAACTATTTGCTCGCCATCTTGTACGGCGTATGAATTTTTGTGTAAAAGGGCTTTAGCGTCTCCTGTCTGGAAGTTTTCCTTTGTCTGATTTAAATATAGTTTGGTTTGACAGAACGAGAAGTAGGTGGTCGCAACTGCGGGCTCCTGGAGGCTGTTAGACCTTTAGGGTGCTTGCCCCTGCAGTTATACAGATGGTCCCCAAAAAATGGTAAAAAATTACCGTTTAAATTTCAAAAGTTGCCAAAGATGCCACAAAAAACGAAAGAAACTTTGGTGGCGAAGATTTAAATAATTAAAAATACTGATAAAGCCGAAAAATAATGTAGTTGCTTTTTTTGCAATCTAACAAAGAGGAAGCCCCAACTACTGACATAATGCTTTTTAAGAGATGACGTGTTAGAGTAGTATTTCCACTAGTGAGGCCCACGCCCCAAAGAGGGGAAATTTGATTGTTACGGGGGTGCAATTCGAAAATGGGAAGCAAAAGAAGGGAAAAAAAGAAAATGAAAAAAATCGGCTGGATAAAACACAACGGGGAGACTTGAGACTGCAGCTGATTAAATTGGAACTCAGATAAAATCTCTTTTCAACAAACATCAAGAGCAAGGATCTCACTAAATTTAAATCATAATTAATTACTAATCATTAAAATAATATAGAAAATCTTTCATTAAAATTATTTCATACTTGAATTTCAGTTCTCTACTATGTTTCTCAACAATTTCTAGTGATTTCTTCCTAAAACCTAACATTTAAATTTCTTCAATGGACAAATCAATTTTTGAATATTAAAAATTGTGTATATTAAGGGCATAAAAATTTCAGAAAGACTTAGGTGGGACATGGCAAAAAATGGTCGGGAAACACTGTGTTAGAGCATCTAGAAAACATTTCAATAATTTAACTGATTTGGTTTTTTATGTACATATTAAAACTCTTAAAGTAGATGATTATTGTGTGGGCTATTTAACTTTTCTTTTTTTTCTTGAAGTACATTAGATCATGGAAGGATATTAATGCATAGCAAAGGGCATTTTGAATAAAAAGTATGTCCCGCCATATTATTGTGTTGGCTATATAACTTTTCTTTTTTCTTCAAGTACATTAGATCATGGATGGATATTAATGCATAGTAAAGGGCATTTTGTATTATTAAAAGTATTTCCCGCCATCACCTATTCCAGTTCAGATAAGTGAGACTGTAGTAGATGAGAAAGAAGAAGAGGACTGACCTTTTGTGCTTTTCTCTTGTCCGCCCGTTGGCTCTGGTGGTAGATCCTGGAGAAGTTGGAGACGATGACTGGGACCGGCAGTGCGATCACCAGCACTCCACTCAAGGAGCAGATACCGCCCACGATCTTGCCCGTAGGGGTGTCTGGCACCATATCTCCGTACCTGCGCACAAAGAAATCAGTTAGGATATATCTGAGATTGAGGAATAATAAAATAGATATTCTTTTAAAGTATAGGTGGGTATTTGAAAAAAGAGACATGAAAAGTTAAATTATTAAAACTGAAAGCAGGAAATATTTAAAATACAGATTTAAATTTGCCCCAAAATGTGCATATGAAATATAACGATTATTTTTTAAAAACTATATTTGTTTACCAAGACAATCCTACGACGCATTACACAGTGAATTATATTTGTCTAAACAAAGGATTCACACCAAAAATCTGTATTGGCCTGTTCAGTTCGAAAAAGCCAGAGCCCGATTCGGAACATGGAATTGAAGTAGTGGTTTGAAGTTTGGATAGGGAAGGTAATTTATACAACCTGGGATCAGAAGTAACTTCTCAGTACTGTCAATATTAAAATTGAATTAGAGCCCGATTCGGATCATGGAATTGAGCTAGTGGTTTGAAGTTTGGATAGGGAAGGTAATTTATAGAACCTGGGATCAGAAGTAACTTGTTAGTACTGTCAATATTAAAATCAACAGCTTATTTGGCACAAGAAAAGCGATTCGAGTTCGCTGTTTTTATAATAATTATTGTTTTATCACTGCTTAATTTGACGGTAGGCAAGAATATAAGAAATCGTGAATTCAATTTTAATTCCTTTATTGATTGCATAAAATTATTATTAAGCTCTATTGGCTTGTTATTTAAACCCAGCTTTGTTATTTTTTTATTTATTATTTTTTCCATTTATTAACAAACGGAAAATAGAAATAATGGAATATAAACAATTACCATAAATAAAGGCAAATATCTGGTAGCCACAAAGTATGTTATCGCCCGTCAGCAGATGAGCTCAATCTTGAACTTAAAAATTACGCTACAATCTCATGAAAATTAGCGCCATCTTGCGAGAAAAGCAATATTTTCATTTTTGCGCGCGAAGATGTTCTTCCATAAAATTATTTCAATTTGTAAAGGGAAACAAAAGGTTATTTTATAGTCTAAGGAAATAATACATGATTGTTTACACGTATGTGTCCGTGTCCTTGAAGAAAATAACTTCATAAAACAATCCTCCATTTGTGATGCGGTAGTTTTATGTGTTGGTTGTTGCTTTGTACGTACTGTGAACTTGAACTGTCACTGGTAATCATTGGCATACATAAAGAGAAGCAGTTTTCCCAGGACGCCACTTCGAGAAGAGCGGCAAAATCAGACATGCCAGAAAACCATTTTATAACTACATGTCAAAAAACTATTTATAACTACATGCCAGAAAACCATTTTATAACTACATGCCAGAAAACCATTTTATAACAACATGCCAGAATACCATTTTATAACTACATGCCGGAAAACAATTTTATAACTACATGTCAGAAAACAATTTTATAACTACATGCCAGTAAATCATTTTATAATTACATGCCAGAAAACCATTTTATAACTAAGAAGAGCAGCGGCAATAGTTCAATCATTAAAGAAATGCAATTAATTCGTATTTTTCACCTTTTCTCGGTAAATTGCGGATATGTGACAGAAAGACTGATGGCGGAAGCTCGATTGCGCAACCTATCTGCAGAGATCGAGGGAGTCAAACGACGAATTACGTTACTAATAAAATGATTTTTCCTGAAATTTATTTATTTTTATTTTGAGGTTTATGTGTTCCATGCAACTTCTAAAGGAAGGACGGCATGTTGCAAGTTTTCCCCGAGGGGCAAAAGCTGCAGCAACGACACTACTGACAATAACTCGTTCTGTTACCAACTGATAATTCTAAAACGGATGCCACATAGCTAAACTGGGCTTAGTAGAACATTATATTATCTTTACGAGAAATATAATAATTGCATTTTCATTGGTTGTTCCTTTATTATTCTCATCTATGACCCATCATAGAGTACAGATTGTCTGAAAACATAAGAAATGCGCAATTCGGTTCCGCGTCTTAGATTTTTCGTGAAAACTTCGGGATAAAATCATAAAACAAGTGTTTCGTGTTAATATGTAATTTAATTTTAAATCTCTATAATACAATATTTACACACAGTAGTATAATGGTTACAGAATAGATAAATCACAAACTACCACAGACCCTTGTTACATGCGATAAATTATGATTTATCTATTCTGTAACCATTATACTACTCTGTGTAAATATTGCATTAAAGAGATCGATAATTAAATTACATATTAATACGAAATGCTTGTTTTATGATTTTATCCTGGCGTTTTCCCGAAAATTCTACGGTGCGGACCCTAACTGCGCCTTTCTGATATTTAATTTAGAGTAGCTTTTGAGGGCGCCATCTGTTGACAGTATTTAGAACTACATTTCGCGTATGTGCAGTAAAACATTATTTACTACAAATGCTCATATTTCCCGTAATATTCAAATTTTTGAATTCAAATATTAATATAATGTTTCTTTTACGCATTGTCAAGTATTCTGTAAGTTTTGTACAATTTGAAAGAAAACTCTACATGTTATAATAAAAAAAAGACTGAGTTTGAAATTTTCAATTTAATACCGCTGTTTACTTATATTCTCATAAATATTTTTATTACTTCACTTTGGTTCCGAGTATTACTCCTCGAGCTCTTTAAAATGACACCAGAATCAACCTCCTAGCTAAACGCGTTTCCACGCTACACTTATTTATAACCTTACATAAAGCTAATTCATAACAATCACGCGCATGCGCCTACATTGGTACGATGACGTCACAGACAAAACAAATACTACGCGACAAACTCTTACAGATATGATCTATCCGTTGTGGAGTCAACCATTCTTTTCGCATTAGTCTCGTAGTTATTAGAGATTCAAATCTGACGGTATTTTGTCACACAAGAAAGTTCGATCGACTATCGCTGTAACGAGCGGAAAAACATTTTCACGTCAAAAATAACTAAAAGAATAGTGCTATTTTTATAAATCGTATGCAATGCTTTAATGAAATTTCAACAAAGCATTTCTATTCCAGAAACTATTCGTGAATTTTGAAATGCAGTACATTGCAGTGACTTTTTCTCTTAATTATATTAAATGAGTTTCCCAACAAAAACCAGTCTATTCAAACTTTCATAAAACGTATATGAACAGTAATTCACAATACGTCTGAACACCACAAACTCGACAACGAAATTCCTCATTCGCGTGTGATCTCTTTATTACTGAAAAACCTTCTTCCTTTTCTAATTTAGCAATAAATTCCACCCAGTCACGGAAACCAGTGAATTAAACTCTACTGAAAATGGGCGCCAAAACTAACTCACAATGCCTGCAAGTGATACGAATATCATAAGGTGTACAAAGGAACAAATTGGGAGATTATTTCCTAGAAATTTTGGCCAGATTTTCCACCATTAAAGTAATGGCAACCTATTAAAGAACACATTCACTTCAGAATTGCAAAGAGAGAGACCTGGCTATTAGTTTAATTGGATTGTTTGCAAACAGGTGTCGACGGTCTTTTGTGTTAGTGATGTTTGCTAAATAAAGCCCTAGTTGTTAAGTTAATATAAAGTGAACTTTCATTGAAAACCAATTTTGGGTGCATAAGCCACATTTGAGTTTCTGTTAATTTGAGTATAATTTTAACGTTTGAAGAATCAATTAAAAATTTTCGCAATATATGCTTTTGGTTATCAAGAGGTTAAAACGATTGAAAAGAACAGTTGCGCTGTATTTTGCCAGCTAATATATGAAGTAGAATATTTATTAATTGAGTATACATTGCACTTTGCCGCTTAACATTTACTAATTGAGTATGAATTAGATAGTTCAGATTTAAAATAGATCAAGTCCACGTTTTCCCATTTTGCATTAATACTGCCATGCTAGTGTAAAATGTCACATTTTCTCTGTAATGATGATTCAAGTCCATAGTTCAACTTGTATCCCCTTGGCAACAAGAAAAATTAGAAGTCCACTATTATTTTAAATGGAACTCATCAACTTTGAGATCTGTTTCCTCAGAAATGAATTTCATGGACTTGGTCCACTTTAGTTCCGAATCCTCCGATTGTATTTAGCTCTTTCATAGCTTCCTGGATTAGTGGTTGTCTTTGTAGATATTAAACTTATTGCGTGTTCAGCGTAAGACAATACTTTTCCGCTTTATATACTTTGTTTCAAACATCATTTTAATTAAAATTTAGCTAATTTAGTTACATTACGCCTAGTTTTGAAGCAACACGATGGCTATTTTGAGATGGACATGTATAATCAACAAGAAGTCAGATGACGAGAATGAACACTATCTATTATCCAATTTTCCACCACATCAGAGACAGGACTTTTGACTTTCGATACTACATTGAACCTTTTGACTGCGTTTCCCGCGATTTCCGCTAGTTGGAAGCAAGCCCATTTTCTGCTGCATCCTGTGATTTAGTGTTTACTTAGTACTTTTATAGCGTTGGGTCATATTATATTAATAAAGCTTTGCATATAAATCGCTTGGCTCAACGGTATTTGCACACGTTTGTAAACATTGCATCCTAATAGTGATTTTTTAAAAAATACACAGTCAGAGAGTTAACGTGCACTATGCCCACATACACGAAGTACCTTTTGTAGTATCAAGTTTTGAACCTGGGACCCTAAGGTTACGAAATTAAAACTCTGCAAGGTACAAAAGCATGGGCATTCTCACTTAATACTCGTAGAATGCATTCACGGGAACAGAATAGAGATTTGACGATCTTCTGGTCGCGTGCATGTGGGTCTATGTATTCTCAAGCTGCTGCTGAGGATCAAACGTTCGCTTCACGGGAACAGAATAGAGATTTAACCGACTGTCTGTCGTGCATGTAGGTCCATGTATTCTTAAGTTGCTGTTGAGGATCAAACGTTCGCTTCACGGGAGCAGAATAGAGATTTAACCGACTGTCTGTCGTGCATGTAGGTCCATGTATTCTCAAGTTGCTGTTGAGGATCAAACGTTCGCTTCACGGGAGCAGAATAGAGATTTAACCGACTGTCTGTCGTGCATGTAGATCTGTGTATTCTCAAGTTGCTGTTGAGGTTCAAACGTTCGCAGGTTGATGTGGAGTGAAGATATAGAGAATGAGTGTGGTCTCGGGTGCCGACACTGTCATCTGATGGCGTCGCAAAGCAGCTCTGAAGTAGCTTCAAAATTAAAAAGAAATATTTTCTCTAAAAGACTGAAAATTTTTATTCCTATGTATTTTTTAAACTTTTTCTATTACCTATAAGTTCGATGCAAAAATATAATGCAGATGCAACCGATAGAGGATACTTCCTATATGATAAAGATCTGGAAGACCGGCCACTACGAATCACAAAGATATATTCTAAATTTTCGTGCAAAAAATCCCTCTTACGGTAGGTTATAACATTAATCAAGTCGCCAGAGATATAAAATTTTTCATTGGGGCAAGAACCATTAAACAGCCCACGATCAAAATATGTCTCCTGCTGAGATTGTTGAAATCTCTTTTATATATGTATCGCCTTCTCATTCTCGTACTTGAGGTAGCTCTCGGTGGGTTATAGAAATTTGCCGTCTATTTAGAATTAACATGAAATATCTCACGGATAGGATGTATTAACTAAATTCAAGGTAACAAGCAGGAAGTGAAAAAAATCTTGGTAGGGTTTGTTTGGCCTATATGCAAGACGCAGCCTATACAGCTAAAACACAGCCTTGCATATAATTGTATATTTTGTTTCTTTAGATGCGTAAGACCTGTGAATGTAATCGCTGAAAAATTTAATCCTCTTGACAGTAAAAAAAATTTACCTCCATAGTAGCAGTTGTATAAAAAATATTAGAGGCCTTCAACATGCATCTACATTTCTTGTGCATCTACTACACAGTTTACCACACTTTTATACGAAACTTTTTTAACCTGGCAATTTGATTACGCTTTATTATTTGTATTACACAATTAGCGAAACAATATACAACTGCAAATCTCATTCTCTAACTAATTCCTCTATATAACTAAAAAGTTACCTAAAATGACTTGTATTTAAATCTGCCAGACTGGAAATTTACATCTCGTTAGCGCCGTGAAAAAAAGAATTCTTCCTGACAAACAAAATTTTCTTCAGGAACTGCTACAAAGCAAACTTTGTTTCTTGCGACGGCTGCAATGTGTCACAAAGCAGCAGTTTTCGGCTCTTAATTAGAGCTCTAAATGAAGTTCAGCTTCTTTGACCGGTGCAAAAAGTAACTCAAGGCGGAAAAGAATGAACGCATTTATTTCAGTTAACATTCAACTGCTTTCTAGAATTAACGTAACAAATGCGCAATGGATGCTGACAGCGAAGGAAACTGCTGTTTTATGTCGCCGTAAAGCTCTTTCATTTTTCATGCTTTTCAGCATTTTCACCATAATATCGTTGTATGTCTAAACGAGTGACTTTTTCAAAATATTAGTATGTTGTTGCTAAATAAGGGTGAATGATTTTTATCTTACCCAGGAGTGTACCATATGTGCTACAGTTGAAACGTATAATTCAGTTATTTCATAGAATAACTAAGTAATTGATGAAGTACCTAGTTCTTCTATGAAGTAACGGATTTAAAATAACTAGGTAATTCATGAAGTGCTCAGTTATTCTATGAAATAACGGATTGAAAATAATTAGGTAATTCATGAAATACTTAATTCTTCTATGAAAAAACGGATTTAAAATAACTAGGTAATTCATGAAGTATCTAGTTATTCTATGAAATAACGTATTGAAAATAACTAGGTAATTCATGAAATACCTAGTTGTTCCATGAAATAATGGATAGAAAATCGTGAAATTCCTAGTTAATCTATGAAATAATAGATTCCACTCTTTAACTGTAACATATACAGAAGAAAACCTGATTCTTCATACTCATAATAAAAACGATGCATGTCTGTTGGCGCTCTACGGGGAAAACCGTTTCACCTAGTTACCAAATTTGGTACAAATATGGTAACTCTAGCTGAGCTTTCTCAGAGCGATTTTTACGAAATTTTAATTAATTAAAAATTAAACAAAATTTGGCAATTTTTGTGGATGCATTTCGAAAATATATTATCGTTTTTACACCACCCGAAAATTCAAACATTATCTTTTCAATTATACCAATTTAGTTGTCGTCCAATTTCCCCCTAATTTTAATAAATTTTCAAAAATATTTTTATGCATAATTCATAACAACGCGTTTCATTTTTGAAATGAAATTCAAACTGTTTTTATTGTTAATACAAAAATTAATTTACATATTTCTCTTCTATTGTTTAAAGCTAAGGAATGGGAATTCTGCTCAATTTTTCATATTCTTCGGCCATGTCGCAACGAATTTTTTTGAATAAAATTTGTTTATATAAATATTTAATTGCGCGTTTCTCTTTCATTGATGAAAGTTAAGGAATAAAGATTTTGCTTATTTTTTCATATTCATGGTAATATCGCCATGAATTTTACTATTTTTCATTTCATCGTATTTTGGGGGGAATCTGTAAATAAAAACCTCTGAGGTATTAAATAGGTTCGGAAATATATCCAATTAAGCTAAATGATTAAGGTTACCGTTTTTTAATTCGTTTTATCACCCTGTTTTAATCCAGTTAATGTGTAATTGGACGTAAAATGTGCTGCAACATTTTAATGTTAGAATCAGTTGCATGTTTTGCGCGAGGAATAAGAAAATGAAGTTGACGTTGGCAACGCGCAATTAGATGACGGTTACTTGACTCCATTAGGGACGTTCATATAGACAATGAACAGAATAAGTGCAATGCTATTATAATAACTGAAATGCCTATCACAGTTTGAAGTTTAAATATCAAATTATGAGAGATTCAAACGAAATAAAATTCAGTCGCGGCTACCTTTACTCTACGATACAGCATTGACTCCAGGGATGGAGATCTTCGGTTTGCCGAGTCTCTGCTGCCGGCAAACAAGCTGGTCGTTTAAGGCGGCTAATTTATAATGAAAGGAGAAATGTTTTATTTAAAAAGTTTTCTTTAAAGAATAAATCGAGAATGTCCTTTCATCGATTTTGCCGTGTTCTACCCACATAAGGAATGGGCCACTGTGGCTTGGTGGTAAGGTCTGTGCCTTGCAATTGGAGGCTCCTGGTTCAAAACCCTCTAAAAATTCGCCGCATATGTGGGTCTGGTGCATGTTAAACCTGATATCGACGATTGAACGTTCTACCGCTGGTATGGCGTGGATGTTTAGGTAGGAGGAGTGTCTTGTCAGTTTGTCCTGAATGATGAGGTCCGTCACAAAAATAACCCTAGTGTTGCTACTATGATAATATTTGTTACAGTAAACGAAAACTAATTGTATTTTTTCAAGATGTTACTGTAGAATTTTCTTTTAATGAATAAAAATAGGAAATTCTAAGCAGAATTGTAGGTAGAGCGAAAAGGCAACCAATGTAAATAATATATGATTACATAGTAGGAGAGATACAGAGACAAACAGACGCAAGTACACACATGCGAGAGAGAGAGAGAGAGACATACGCACACATATACGAGAGAAACAGAAATGGACACACGCATACGAGAGACAGAGGCAATTAGACGCTCGCACACTCATCCACACGAGAGACGGAGAGGCAAGGAAACACACACACATGCGTGTGTGCGAGATAGGTAGAGCAAGGAGAAGCACATCAACAACAAGAGACGGAGAGGCAAGGAAACACACACACATGCGTGTGCGCGAGATAGGTAGAGCAAGGAGAAGCACATTACCAACAAGAGACGGAGAGGCAAGGAAACACACAAACATGAGTGTGCGAGAGAGAGAGAGTGGAAGGAAACACACACTAGCGGGCAAGAGAAAGAGAGAAGCGCGCACACACGAAAGAGAGAGAGATAGAGAGAAAATTAAGGACACGAAAGAGAGAGAGAGTGACCGAGAGAAATACACACATACGAGAGACAGAGAGAAATGCACGATAGCGAGAGAAAGAAACAGATGCGCACACACTAGAGAGATATTTAGAGGGAGACAAGAAGAAAGACACACACAAGGAAGAGAGAAACAGAGAAATAACGCACACACGCGAGAGACAGCGAGAAATACACAAACAAATAAAGACAAACAGGAACACATTCGCCCTTACTAGTAGCAGAGGTAATATACATCTAAATAAGTTTATAAAAATACCATATTAATTACAGATAAATTAACAAATACAAAATATCTGCACAAAAACATACCGAATCATAATAAGGGGAATTCAAAAATACTTTCTTAACTTCTTCCAAGTCCTAATTTTTGCAAATTGAGTGAAAGAAGCATCATCACAGACTTTCGTCGAACTCTTGAGTGCCTCCCACGAATTCTTATTAGCAAAATAAACTTGAAGAGCTTCTTCGACGAGCTCTCAGGCCGAGTGGTAATTCAACATTCAAATAAGTAGCGCTCCGTGTCGTCTAAAACAAAAATCGAAGCTAATTCGGGCGCGAATTGAAAAGAAGTTTTTCTTTATTTTCATTTCATTTCATTTTGTCGAATGATGGGTTTTAGAAGAGGCGGATACTCAGCATTTTCTTTCATCCACTTATATAAGAGTTGAAAAATATTATTTAAAGAAATTGAAACTTTTGGGGATATGAGATGCTTTAAGAAATATTGAAATCTGCGTCTAGATCTAAAGGATTTAATTTGCAAATGGTTTTATGAAAGTTTATATAATACGAAGCTATGTATTTTCTGTCGTTTGGAGGTTCTTCATTGAAGATAGGCAATTAACTATTTAGGCTAAGAGTTATAAAAAATTAGGTATGCCACCGAAGAGGCTATTTTAGACCTCCTCATTATGATCCGTGGTCAGATACCGAAGACTCGCTCCCTCTCCAAATTTTCACGCCTGACCAACGGATGGACGTTTGACCCCCGATGGATTTAACCCTTTATAAGGCCATTTTTTCTAGTAGTGGTATAGTTAAATAACTACGGTATTGAGATTAATTTAAGAAAAGAAATGCATTTAGCTTATTGGATGACATTATTTTTTGTTAATTAATTTTAATAATTAATAAGTAATTACTAAGCCAAGACACTTCGCTACGGTTTCAGATAAGAAATTGGAACATCCGGGTTTTTGTTTCATCGAAAAATTTGCCAAGAACTTACGCCAACCTTAAAAAATTCATTTAAAAATTAATGAATTTGGCGAGAACTTACGCCAACCTTAAAAAATTAATTTAAAAATTAATAAATTTGGCGGGAAGTATGTTCCCACGATCTTTCGAAAGGGTTAAGGTACACCAGGTTCGTACACAACGTTTCGAACCCACTACCCTCCAGTCATTAGGACGTGCCTCTACCTCAAGGCCACCATGATACAATTAATACAAAGAATTCGTATTGGCTAGCCGGAAGCCGAAGATAGTTTGTCCGGAAATATAAGGAAAAGAAAATTTCACCTTCTCCGCCATTTCCTCTTCTTATTTCATAAGAGTAGGTGCTATGATTATGTTTAGTTTAGTTACAGTGAAACCTCGCATAACGAGCATAATTCGTTCCAGAAGCTAGCTTACTCGTTATGCGACACAATTTTTCCCAAAGAAATCAATGTAAAATACGATAAAGCGCTGCACGCCGAAAAAAATGCTCAAAAAATGTTATGTAATAACGTTTATTAAAAGAAAATTATATATAAGATCGTTAAGGAGCCTGAATCGTCTTCATCTCATCTTTTATGCAGAATCAACCAGCAAGGAATGTGGATAGGATTTTCAGAAATGAAAAGCGGAATGAGCGCTAAATACGGACTGATGTACCTGTTCTGATATCCTTATTAAAAGAAATGAGTCAATTACATTACGTCATTGACTCAAATGCGTCACATCATTTGTGACGTAGCGTTTCAACAACTGTAAACGCACGGGAGAAAAATAGTTTTTAAAAAACCATTGCCTTAAATATTACTGGAATCAAAAAATGAAAATAACCATAGTCATTCGTTCCATTCAAAACTCTTATTACTAGAAAATTGAAATCAAAACAAAAGATCTCATTCGATTAACAGTTAAACAGGTAAAGTTCGCGCACAATTACTAGATACCTAGTTTGGTAAGAATTAAAGCAAAATAAAAGCTCCCTGGATATATCAGTAGCAGGCGAAAACTTCGGGAATTCCCCTCTTCTCGGCACTCTTTATGCGAAACGTCGCCCGTTAAGCGAGTCGTTTAAAAAAAAATTATTTTGCTCGTTATGCGAGGTTTCACTGTACATTAACGTCCGTTTTGAAGTAACACGAGATCGCTCGTTATAGCCCCGCGGTTATCGGAGCTGTAGACTGATATCTGTAGGAAGATTTCGTTCTTGAAAGCGTTAAATAAAGTTGTGGTACCTCAGCGCGCGTAAAAATTGAGAACATACGCGATTTGATTTTTGCAAAATATTAAGTTTTTGGGAATTCATAAATTTTATATGTTTCATTGTAAATCACAATTCATAATTTTTTTCTCAAAATAACCAGACCTTGGGTAAATACCCCAATAATATTTACCTACCCACTGGGTGTTTACCCACCCCACGTTACTGGTCGTATGCGAGAAAGTTTCGTGGAGGCCACTCCCGCTGGTTTGTATCTGTGTTGGTAACAGGGGAATAGACTGTGCCCCGTTAAAAAGTAAACTAAGCATTTGTTGTGGACCAGTAATTTTTTATTTACGCAAGGCACGAAACTCCTGGCCCTTCTCCCAGATTCTGAGTCATAATTTTCCCAATTATATTGCCTGTATTATATATATATAATTATACTGCCAATATTTCATTGGGGAAATATAAATTTCACCCTCTCCCCACCATTTCTACCCTCTATAAGTAACGAACTCGACCGAAACTTTCACCTTCCCTACAACATGTCACTGGCCTGTTCACAAAGTCGTTCATGAGAACCATTGCAATAGCTAATATGCCTATAACGAATCTACCTAATAACGTTCAGACCAAAAGAAATTCTATTGTTGTAATAACATCACTCAAGCGTTATTCAAGCAGTTTTAACTCAGAAAAAATATTCTGTTTTGTCATATTCAGCTGAATTGTTCTCGAACAAATGCTTTCCACTCTTAAAACTATTAAGTTAATGAAAGGCACTCCTATAGATGACCAGTTTTTCACTGTGAAAGTCACATTTTTCAACAAAATTCTTTTTACGAACAATTCAGACTCTAAAATGTCATCTAACGCAAGAATAAAATCAACGCAGCTTTCTAAATAGCAAAATTTAGAAGGGAAAAAATCCCCACACCACATTTGAGGATATTTATTAAAGTTGTAAAAGGCAGGGAAAAATTCCCTACGACGCTATTCGTTTTTTCATTACAAATGGCTAATGCTGATTGTGCGGTGTTGGATCCCAGATCATAGTGTCAATTAATATCAGCTGTCATACATTTAGGAAACTAATGCGTCCAGATTTAATATAGTTACAAGCAAGTATTGCCGATAAATTATATCTGAATTGTTTGCTGCAGGGTGCATAAAAACATTCATTTATTATGAAGTCATTTTTTGAGGCATTTTTTAAGTCATTATTTTTTTTCAATTTCAATCACATTAGATAAATGCCAAGCCTGATGGTTTTTAAACGATAACGAGATCGATTATACTGTTTGACGACGATATACTTAATTAAAAAATTGCGATTAGCTGGCATTTGCCAAGAGAAAATATGCTTAATGGTATGAGCGGTGATTGAAATGGAATTTTATTTAGTTAAATTGATAGAATCTCTTTAATGAAATCATAGATGTTTATAAATCGTTTGTGTTCAGTAAGAAACAACATATTATTCTATTCTTTAAATCTTTTTAAGGAGAAAAATGTATCTGATCTTGAATTTAAATTGTTAAAAGATTTTAAAGTTCAATAAATTCCTAAAATTGGACATTTTATTTATTTTGTCATGTTTCGAAAGTAGTATAACTTCTCAAATGAAATGTGTACAAAATTCTAATGCGAGAATTTAGAAGTAAACGTTAAAATATATGGAAAATAAGTTGGAAAAACTTTCTTGAAACGGATATAAAATGGAAAATTTACAGGAAATACAGGAGAACATTAAAATGTATACGGGAAAAGCAAATCGGAAAACTTTATTGTAATTTATACAAAATGGCAACATTTAGAGGATAACATTTAAATGTATAGGCCAAAAGTAAATTTTTATTGAAGCATATGAAAAATAA
>BGPR01000577.1:209462-223174 GCA_013235015.1 Araneus ventricosus
CAATGTGTACGTGAAAAGTAACTCGGAAAACTCAATTGAAACGTATAAAAATTTATAATATTTAAAATATAACATTTATATGTATCCATGGAAAAATGTTCTAAAACTCTATTGAAATATACAAAATGGCAACATTTTGAGAATAACATTTAAAGGTATACTCGAAAAGTAAGTTGGAAAAAGCTTTCTATTGAAATGTATTCAAAATAGCAGCATTTAGAGAATATCATTTAAAAGTAATTCTCGAAAAGTAAGTTGGAAAAAACTTTCTATTCAAGTGTATACAAAATGGCAGCATTTAGAGGAAAACATTTAAAGGTATACTCAAAAAGTAAGTTGGAAGAATTTCCTATGCAAATGTAAACAAAATGGCAACATTTAGAGGATAACATTTTAAACAAACACGCATAAATTAAGTTGATTAATTCCTCTCTTGAAATGCATGAAAAATGGTAATAAGAACAAAACCACGATTTCGCCGACGAATGTATAAAAAACATTACTTGGAAAGTAGAAATAAATAAAAAAACTCAGATTGAATGATTCGGAAGATACTATGTATAAATGCATGCTATCTTTTCATCATGCAAACGGATTTGTGAGGAGATTGATGCGCAAATATGATGAAAGGGAGAAACTGTTTCAATATATCAGCTTGCGGGGATTTGTTGCTTCGAAGATTTCGGAAGATATTGGCTCTGCCTGCATGAAATAAAACTCTGCAGATTACTTTTGATATTGTGTGTTATATCTGCAAGTAACTTACACTAAAGAGTGGGCGATTGGTTAAAGAACAGAATGCGTTGAAAGAGGATATTCTATATCAGAATCGATTTAGCATAGATTATTATGCGAATTTGATATATTCCTGAATGATTCGCAAAAAATTTCCACTTAAAATTTAAGTAAAAAAATAATATAATTCCGTTATTTGTTTATTTATACGTAATCATAGCAATATATAGAACCCATCAATTTCTTCCTCATGACATGACATGACATAACCCACTAAACCACTGATTACACAATAGAACAGAGGTTCAAAACATGTGGTATGCATACCCTTAGGTGCACGCGAAGGACCATTTAGTAGGGATGGCGGTCATTGCGAAAAAACCAGTTTTCGGTTAAACCGGTTTTTTTCACCTCCGGTTTAACCTGGCGGTTAAAACCTCTCAAAATAACCGGTTTTTGAAAAAGCCGGTTTTCGTTTTTTTTTCAAAGCAACGCTTGTAGACAGAATTTTTTATTAATAGTAATTTATTTATTTATTTAAAGAAAAACACACTACAGAGAAAACTCCATTTACAGAGTGCTGACAAACACACAAAGAACAAAAGTCACAATGAGTAAATAAAAAAATAAAAAAAAATAAAATATGTAATATACAATAAATAAGTATTAATACAGTAATTAATTAATGTAATAAGTAATGATTATAAATAAGTAAGTAATACGATATATAATAATAATAAATGAGTAATTATTGAAATAAGAATGTATTATATACAAAATGTTTTATTAAAAATGCATTCACAAGAAATTAATTCATTGGCTAATATTTATCTTCTAATCTGCTCATAAAGATTCTTTCAGCAATGTTTTGATACGTGAGTCGACACCTCTCATCGGAAAAAACATCATTCAAAGTAGATACTAATCTTTCGGACGACACAGAATTTCCGACTAAAGATAAATATTGTTTGCCTTTTGAGGCATTTTTTATTAGTATTGTTTCTGCAGGAAATCAATCCATGGCCAATTTTTATCTCTTCATAAACACTCTTTCAGTAATCCGCCAACCAACAGACGACTCGAGGAAGCGGCTGTAGGTGATTGGCCTAAGATGATGAAATTCAAAGCTTCATAATTTGATAAATTTTAGTCTAATCGAACCTAAAATCGAGCCTATCTTCCGACCCGTTTTTTTTAAAATAACTGGTTTAAACCGGGGCAATAAAATAACCGAAAAAAATCGGTTAACCGAAACAAAAAAAAAAAAACCCGGTAGGTTTTTACCATCCCTATCATTTAGGGGTTCACGAAATCAATGGTTAATGGCGGAGACAAGACTTGTTATTTTCGTAACTATACCAATATAATAGTTGATTATTACGAAGTGCAATTTTTAGCTATTCTTATATTTCAATGTGAAATTATTAGAATTCGGGTTTCATTCCTTTTGGAATAGAACTATTACTATTGTAAAAATGGAATAATATGTAAAATCGGAAATAAGTTCTGCAAATGTTATTAATTTGAGTCATTTCACTTTTAAGCTGACTTAAACTAACCTTAAAATTATTTATAAAAACTTCTTTGCATAGGCGGATGGCTGGGGTGTTGAATATGATAGTAAGGGGGTTAGCGAAAACAAAAAGAATAATCAAGGGGTAGGCGAGGGAAAAAAGGTTGGGAAACCCTGCTAAGTTTCCTCAACCGCACATAAAAGGCCTCCTCCGGAAGAGCATGCTTGAGGAGTGGCAAACCTCATGGAAGAATGGCGATACAGGCAGGAAAATCTATAACATCATGCCCTCAGTTAGTCTCCGTCCCACTAACTGGATTAGAGAGGATGTTATCTTTTTCTCTCAACATGGCCCTTTCCCTGCCTACCTCAAAGGGCTTCACCTGTCTGACAGCGATTTTTGCAGCTGTGGTGGAATTGGCACGACACTTCACTATGCCACGGAGTGTATTTACACAGTGTCTTGACCTATGAGGAGGCCAGCGCTAAACTTCGAACAAGAATGGCTGAAAAGGGTCGCCAATAACCTCACCTCAAGGCATAAAATTCGTGGTATTATCAAATTCATTAGCGAAAACAGAGATCTTTTCCGGCCTCCCTAGCCTTCCACTTTCCAGCGAGCTGGACTTAGTAGCTCAATTACCGGACATTCCCCTCTTCAAATAAAAGAAAGGTATAACAACATCTAAAGAAAAGACTATTACGAACTAATAGTTTAAGAGGGAAAATGCCTGTGCTGTACATATTGTATATATTTCCTTCTTTTTGTTTATTTTGTTTTTCTTTTTTCTTAAATAAAATTCCCGTGTCTTGCTCATCAAACCGTTCAATGACCGGTGTGGTCACGGGTACGGGGGTAAGAGACGGCGTTCTGTTCTGCATAAGAATATTAGAAAAATCTAACGATGATTTCTGAAGCCCTTGTGTCGGAAGTGTGAGTTGCTTCAAAAAACGAATGGAGCTAAACGATCGTAAAAAGCATATTACAGAAACATAAAATTTGCAATCAATTCCTATGAGCTATAAGAAAATCCACGAATCAAAACCGATTCCATTAAGAGAAATTAAAACTCGTGCCTTCATGAGCGATAAACGATTTCGGATCCCTTGAGTAAAATCCGGCTTCTAAACGTGCCATTCGACGAGCGTCCGGGACCCATAAATAAGAGTCCGGAAAAATGATCGCGGATCCGGAAGTGCCGATAAGACTGTAAAATGTCACGGTGGAGTGGAAGAATGAATGATGGGTAGCGAGTGCTTTTTAATTCGATCAATTACTTACTGGAATGATTGATGGAGAATCACTGAAATGAAGCAATCATTTAGTTACTCCAGGTGACTTTTTATTCCCTAATGTTGCAGGAATCACCATGCTATCTATTGTTGATTGAATTTAAGCGAAAATTCTATCTGTGTGTAACGTTAATGTTTAAATTGTGCTATCCGCAATTCGGCGACTAGTTATTCGCCCTTTATATTAAGAGATCGCAGTTATACTTGCAAAGTGATGAAATAAATTGGCAAAATCTGCCAAGTTGCTGAGGATGGGGGACTTTGCCAAAGTTAATTTTGCAATATCTCTTAGAAATGGGAGGCGAAGGAGGTGGGGCAGGCGACCATTGATGTCGTTTTTAGGGGTCATGTGTTTTCATATGAAATAAAAATTGCCGAATTTTGTACAGTGGTGGGGGCTGGAGGAAACGATCTTTGGCTTTGCCAATTATTTAACATATAGTATAATTGGTAGGGTCAAGTATCCCTAACGGGCTAAGATCGAATATCTTTAACTTGACATTTTCTAACTAATCTAAAAATTAAACCACTTAAAATTAAGATACTGCATAACGATGTTTATCAAATTATAGCTAGAAGTATGCTTAAAACTCAGAAATATTTTAATTCGTAATATCTTCAAGAGTACTTCTTATCCACTGAGGAATGAAATAGTGGAAATTTACTTTTGGATTCCCAAAACATATTTATCTACACATCATTATGATGGCTTTTCAGATTGGAACGAAAATCCCCTCCAATACTCTATGCGACCAAAGGTCAAATAAAAATGTCACACACACAAATTACCAATTACCTCACAATCTGAGAAAATCGCGTAGGGTCAAATATCCCTAGTTTCCCCTATTTATCGCAGAAAAAAGTGGTAATATAAACTAGGGTTTTTTATAAGTAGTTAAATGGATGTGTCAAGTTTTTTAAAGAAGTATATTTTGGTTTAAACGAAACAGGACGTAGTGCATTTTCATGTACTGTGAAAGTTTAATAAAATAGTATAATTTATTTTTAAGTATAGATATGAGCAAAATCTCTAAGATTATATTCTACAACTAAAGCTTTATGCTGAATGTATAAATGAGACAGATACGGCGATTCTGTGTTAGGTTTGACAACAAAAGTATTACCTAGAAATTTTATCAACTTTTCATTACCTCGAATTATACCAAAACTGCAGTTTAGAAAATACTAAAACTATTTTGGCATCAGAAAGTGAAGTTAGAAAACTGTTGGGAATAAATTAAAACTCCCCTCTTTTTATCCGCAGCATCAGCAGAACGTCAATTTTAGAACTTATTAGCTCTAGTGGAACAGCATTGTGATCGACACTAACTGGAATGATATGCTGATTCGAATCACTGATTGTTACAAATTAGCATGCCATTGAAGAAGACGTATATTTTCTTGGTCGCCCCATATATATATATATATATATATCTATATATATATGAAAACAAACAAGAAACAAAAGACAAAAATTCAAAAACATACAAGAAACAATGGCCAAAAAAATAGACAAAATTTTTAATAAATTGAAAAATATCATGGCGAGCCTCTCGTCAGGGAGGGAAGCTCGCTTATGATATTAATAAGTGCTTTTTTTCTGCTAACGACTTGCGAAAACCGTAAAAATTTGTCGCTATCCCCTCAAAAAGCACAAGACAATTAAAAATGGAAACATTCTGGAATAAAAGATAAATACAATGAAGATGATTTAAAAAATCTAAAGCAAAAAATCTGAATACAAAAGAATATATATATATATAATATTGGTTTGTAGTTTTTTGGGAGAAGGTGTGAGAAAGTCGCGAGCTGATATGAGTGTTCCGTAGTTCTCTGTATGTTAATTATTGTCTTTTTTCTTTATCTTATGTTATGGTTACAAATGGTAAATCATATGTTGCCATAAGAAACTTTCAAATTAAAATGTAAATTGTTTCCATCGTGATTTGCGTGGATCTCTTTCTTTAGAGAGATTAAATTTATCAAGTTAAGTTAATTTTTCACAAGAAAAAAAGTGACGAAAAACTTTGACTAAGTCGTTATATGAATATGAATGTGAAGTAGAGTGACCTTCGTTACTAAGACTGTTTACTATTGTGATGTAATTTCTTGTTTGCACTTATTGACCGAATGGAGCGAGGTCCTGTTTTAACTCTTCCGGTATTTCGTCTGTTTGTCTGTAAATTTGTTTGTTACGCTCTCACGATCAAATGCTTTCTTCAAATTTGGCACGAATGACTCTTCAAGTCGTCGAAAATAACGCAAATCTAAGTATTTCTTAATTTCTTGATTTCGTTTCAAACTGGTGGCCATTTTAACAGTTTCAATGTGTAACGAGTCAATGACGAGTGTGGTACTATTAAAATATTTGAGTCCTTTTGGTAACAGCGATACATTTAATTTGTCCTTTTGGCAATAGCGAGATATTTAATTGTAACTTTTTTAATGCCGATAAAAGGAGGTATTTAATTGTAATTTTGTGAATACTGATAATAGCAAAGACTTGTGGTTTGAATAATTCGCAAGAAAAGCAAAATAACTAAAATCTCTCTCTCTCTCTCTCTCTCTCTATATATATATATATATATAACGCTAACTCACGTGGCCCAGAAAAGAAGGTAATCTCTCTTTTGTCGATGGCAATGATCTGTATGTTTCCAAAACAAAACCGGTAGCCTCCTTCATTTTAGGCCTAACTTCATAGTCATAGCCTGTTATTCTATTCTTTCTGGTGTAAAATAACTTTTTTTCGAACAAAATAAGTTTAAGATGAATCATTAACAATATTTCTTACAATATAATGAAACTTTGGATGAAAATATTCAAAAGAGAATAGTCAGAAATGAAGCAGATGGGCTTGGGTGAGCCAGAGAAAGTGTACAAAATAGTTTAAGTCAGCGAAGATAAAATCGAGTGGTTGAAATTTAGAAGTTGGCACACACACTTCAAATAACACGAAGTCTCCAAAGCTAATGCAAGTATTACCTACATTTAGCTTTGGCGACTTGGCGTTAATGAAGTGCAGCGGTCAACGTCTAGCTTTGGCGATTTGGCTGCGTTTTAAGGGTGTGTACCAACTTCTAGATTTCAACCAATCGAGTTAATTCACAAATTGAGGTGAACATTATGGAGATTACTATTGTTAACATTGTACTTTGGCTACTTTTTTGTTATGCGAACACCACTTGGCGCCTTTTTTCTCTTGAGGAATTTTCTTGGAGCGCTGAATCACCAGTTTGGCGCTAGAAGCGTTAGGAAAATCATGATATGCATATAACCGAGGGCTGATGCTCTGCGCGGGATCAATTAGTTTAAAAAAACTGAAGTAGAAATAAGATGTTAATTTTTTTTCGGACGCAAGGTCAGTTGTTCACAGAACAACTAGTAATTCTCTTTATATGCTATGCTGATATTTGTAGAGCAGTTGTGAATAAGAACAACTCACAAATGCAGATAATCTCTTCTGAAACGTGAGAGAAAGATATGAATTATTTCCACCGTTTCTTAACACAGAACTAAAAGCATTAAATCTTTAAAACAATCAAATGCTTATGTAGTGAAACAGCATAAAGCATAATCATCAGTCTCGAGCAAAAATCATCAAACCAGCAATCAGTCTTTATAAAAACGCCGAGAGTCAGAGAAACTTGCATTTTTATCTCTAAATGGAGAGAAGCGAGTGAAAATGGCACTTGTTTTTTCTACTGCTAAATATTCCAGTTCGCAGAAAATTACAAAATCGATATCAGAACCCCGAGGATAACGTCGAAAAGCGGCTCAAATTAAATTCGTCTTAAAGAAAAGAACAATATTATATTCAAAGAAACTTTTGAAAGTCATTGAATACATTTTCCATTCGGCAGGTAAAAAAAGATGTGCAATTGTAAAATTTTTTAGTAAAGAAAACTATGTTCTCTCAGCAAGCATACTTTTAAAAAAATCGAATCGATATTGCAATTTCAGATTGAAATATCGTTATATTCAGTCAACAACGCGGCAAGTGAATAATAAATAGTAGCTCTATTATTAACTAGACATAAAGTAAAAACAAATAATACTCAGTAATAGAATTAAAAACCCAGCAAGTAAGAAAAATTATTATTATGTCAATAACTGATTTACTAATCGTAACATAATACCTTGGAAAATAGAACGTATGTTTCGTCCTACACCAGAGGATATATTTTTCCGAAAAATAAAACTCCTTTGTGTTTGCATTCTAGCGTCTTGGTTCATACTGCCAAAATTGTTGTGGCGTTGGAAAAAAAAAAATCGTCGCGAAAAGATTTAACATGTTGGCTGCAATAAATGCAACTGAGAACGATATTATACGAGAACAGTTTTCAAAAGAAATTTTCACTCAACAATTCTCAGTTAGTGAAAATGCGTTCACTAACTGAGAGTTGTTAACTAACTACTTCGAGAATTCGATGAAAGCTCGTTAAACATGCATCATGCTGTTAGGCACGGCGATTTTCCCAATACATTTGGAGCACAAATTTATTTCTGCTACTTATAAGAATTAGAAAGAAATCTAATAAGTAATTAAAATAAAATATACCTTAGATTGGACTTACTCTAACAATCCAGATGTATGGGTTTGGACGACATTCAATAAATTGGACAAGTTTAAAACTAATAAAAACCAGAAATTATTATAAAAATTCCATATCTGTAACAGATTTATACAGGAGTCCCACTTATATCCGTATCACCGTGTCCCTGCTTATCTACCATAGGTTTGGCGCAGTTTAGCCAAAAATGGCTCTTGCGCCATTAAACCTCATACAACCAACCCACTTATATCCGTTACACCCCCCTTATCTTCTAAACGGTGACAGCTTAGGCCATAAAATTGGTGTCTAGGTATAGTAAAAAGGCTATGCGCTACTCGATGAGACAACTTAAAACGCCATCTATCGGCAAATTTTGGAATTAGCGGCCCTGTCTCGTAAAGGGTGAAAGATACGAGAAAAAAGTCAATTAGAAAGTTGTAGAGCACTCTTGATTTAGTACGAAACAGATACCTTGCGTACATTAATACTAAAAACAGAATGCAAAAAATGAACATTTGTTTGGTCACGATTTCGAAAATTGTTATGTCATAAAGAGTGGAAGAAAGAAACTGAGACAGGTCCCTGTCTTCTGGATCATTTATTTATATTGCTCAAAATGCTCTCCGTTAGTCACTATACACATTTGCACTCTGGACTGGGTTTCTCGCTTCGCTCTCGTTTCACGACGCCATAGTGTTAAAAATCATAATCAAACAAATGTTCATTTTTTACATTCTGTTCTGAGTATTAATGTGTGCAAGGTATCTTTTCGTACTAAATCGAGCGTGCTCTACAACTTTCTAATTGACTTTTTTCTGGTATATTTCACCGCGCGTTTACGAGAGAGGACCGCTAATTCCAAAATTTGCCGAGAGATGGCGTTGTAAGTTGTCTCATCGAGTAGCGCATAGCCTTTTTACTATACCTAGACACCGACTTTATGGCTTAAGCCGTCACCGTTTAGAAGTTAGGGGGGGTGTAACGGATATAAGTTGGAACCCTGTATTATGGAAACGAAACACAAGCAATTATTTCAATAAGCGAAATTATACTTTTTTTCCGTAACGAGCATTTTCACCAAGCTCAATGGATTATAAAATTGTGTTAACACGAGCCGCTTTGATTACGTGATCATGAAGCAAATAATCTCACAGATGGTCAAAAAGGTTACGTAACGATTTTATCTTCGAATTTTCGAAAAGATTTCTTTTCGAATGACTTGAACCGATGGAAGAGAGGGTTCCCCCTTTCTAAATTAACGTCTGAAGAGTGGATCTACCAACTCATAATATAAAGCATTATTTCAACAAACAAAAATTCTTCCTTTTTGTCACTAATCTCGTAAAGATTATCAAAAAGTGGATTTTAAATTTTCACAATGTAAACTTCTGTAAATATACGTGGAAGAAAATAACTACTTGTTGGAAAAATAAAAAAGGTTACAACTGATAGTGTTCAGTGTTTATTTTTATGCCAAGCGTCAATTCTTTAACAATTCGAACATAGTGAAATGTTTTCAGAGATCTTTTATTTCACTATGTGTAAAATAACATAAAGGTAGAAATGAGAGAAAGTTATTCTTGGCCAGCTTTCTACGCCTTTATATTAAAATTGTATCAAGAATATATTTTCTTTTATATTCAAATGCCCTTTTAATGGCATATTAATTTGGAAACGCAGTTTTTTGAAAGAGAGAAAAAGTCACGATATCGTTTTTGAAGCTCTTTATTAGAAAAAAAAGAACATAGTTTATAGAATGTTTAAGAAAATCGAGTTTGTTTCATGAGTTAAGAGTAAATGTAACGTTTTCCAATATTTTGAATGGCAGACTATGAAAAATTGGATCTGGTGGAAATTTAGTCTACAAATGGCGATAAACTAGAAAGAAACGAGTTGATGAAAGCAAGAAGCTTTGTTACGAATCAGAACATTTTGTATACATTATTTCGTAACTGTGAGAAGCTCCTTTCTCAATAAAGCACAGATTTAACAAGTAATATAAAAAAAATTAAAGTCAATTCCTACTTAGGTCAACAAAGAAAAATTTTATTTTAGAAATTTTTTTCTCCCATATAAAACTAAAATTAATTAATTAAATTTAATTAATGAATTAATATTTGAAAAAACTGTATTAACATCAAGTGTCATCCATTACAAGTTTAAAAAAATGTATTTGAACTTGAGTGGATGAACTCCTCCTGCAAATTGCACCATGAAATTCCATATTGTTACAAAGCTATAAAGTCGTTTCCCTGAGATCCTAATCTTGGCGACAAACTTGTCGACTTGGTGATAAATTTGGCGACCTTGGCGACAAGTCTGGCGATTTGGCGGCAAAGTTGCGAGGCTCTAATAAATAAAATTAATTAATTCAATTTAATTAATGAATTAATATTTGAAAAAGCTGTATTAACATCAAGTGTCATCCACTACAAGTTTAAAAAAATGTATTTGAACTTCAGTGGATGAATAAAAAGTATTTTATTAACGATTGAAAATTTGAAAAAGATAAATATATATAGGGAGAGTGTGAACGAATAGTAGGAATTGAAAAATATATGGAACGCGTGAAGAACTAAATAATATCAGGCTCTAGTAATTCATAAAACTAGGAACTAGTTGATCCCGTGCAGAGTGTCTACGCTCGGCTACATGCATGCCATGATTTTCCTGACGCTTCTACAGCCAAACTGGCGATTCAGCGCTCCAAGAAAATTTGCCAAGACAAAAAAAGGGCGCCAAGTGCTGTGCTCACACGCAGATTTGTGGACATTATTACAGGATGAAGAGACATTACTACCACCATCATATCTCCACAGATTTGTGAATTAATTTATTTCTTGAATAAAATATTGAGATTGTAAGGAGACTTAGTGGATAGCCTGTACAGTAACAATCTTCCCCGCAAGTTGAAAGAGTGGATAAATCTATTAACAGTATTCAGAGAGTTACATATTTCGCTGCGAACTATAAATTTCACAAGAGACAAGTTGATTCGCATGAAACTTGACGGCCGACAGAATGCATTATGCTAATCCGCCGGGAAGAGCAGTCTGCCGCAAGATATTATTAGCATCCAAATAAATGTTCATTCGTCATCTCGCAGCTCTGTGATCAGTCAACGGGGATTCGCCCATAAATTCGCGCCTTTGACGGCCAAGACTTATCAGATCATCGCCGCAGACAGTTTAACTACTTCAGTCTGCATTTTTGACTCACTACTTCAAAATTAAAAATGCATGTTTTTCAGTACAGTGACTTTACTAAACCTTGAAACTACGGCTGGGTGGATAATTTTAAAGATGCCTCTTAATCCTTTGGCTGCTCATCCCGATATTTCCTCGGGTTGGAAGTGAATAAATTTTCTGATGCACCTGCGATTTTTGCAAGTTATTGTGTTTACTTAGAACTATGGATGGCCGCGGTGGCCTAGTGGGAAGGCGTCGGCCCGGAGCCGAAGGGTTCCAGGTTCGATAATTCGATTCCATTGAAACGTTTTCCCGCTGGTGTGATGCAGAAGTTTGGAGTGGGGGTGCCAGTTCAGATGTCGTCCTCGTCGCCTGATTTCGTTCAAAATTACGAGGTCCGTCCCAAAATATAGTCCTCGTGTTCCTTCAAAACAGGAAGTTAATATAAATAAACTAATATAAATGCTTGGAACTATTACAGCGTTGAATCGTATTATAAGCCAATAAAGCCTTCCACATAAATCAAGTACGCTTCATTCAATTGTATTTGAACATGGTTGCGAAAGTTGCATCTACTTAGCGATTTAAAAAAAATTGGCAGTCAGAGTGTTAAAACAAGAATTTGGCGGATGAATTCAGCTTTCTGGTGCAAAAGCCATTTTATGCTATGCTGCGCCAATTTGGCCGTGAAACAGGAAAATGCTTTTCGTCCTTTAATGTCATTGAAAATAATTTCTTTCTCACTTTTCACAGTTCGTGGTGTTAACTGTTCTTGTTTCTTTTCAATGCCGATAGATTAAGCTATCACACATGAGATTGCACATCAAGATAGGGGAGTAAAACTATCTACCGAGTGATTAGAGATTTGAACAGATTAGATACATGAGGTATGGACATCTAATGAGTTACTAGTACGACATTCGTACCAGTTCTTTGTCAGAGAAAAAAAAAGACTGTTATACTCACCTGTATCACCAATAAGAAAATGGTTAAAATTATTCCCAGTCTTTTGTATCATTAATTTCACTCAATCTTGCCTGTTCAGATGAAGAAATGCCCATCGATACGAAGATAATGCAATATGAATATCATGTGATTGAAACAGATAGAAGGATAACTTCCGACTTCAAGCAATAAGTATAACAAAATCACCTTCATATAATTCAATGTCTATATATATATATCATCTAACAGACTCTTTAAGTAATTGTAAGTCTTTTTGCTGTATTTATCGTCCTATGATGTTGTTTCTGATAATAAACTAAGAAAATAAACTCGTTGCAGTAGATCAGGGATTCATAACCTTTTTATTCCTCGCGTACCCCTTGATTAGTTTGTTTATTTTTGCGTACCCCTTGATTAGTCTNNTTATTTTTGCGTACCCCTTGATTAGTCTGTTTATTTTTGCGTACCCCATACTGTCAGATCCCCCTTAAACCATCCGTCTATACACATACGTTTTTATCAATAATGTTAAGGCCTTGGTGAGCTTCAGAATCAAATGACAGGAATTTATAACATTTGCAGGACTAATATTTGTTTTTACTTTTTTCCATTTTTACAATAGTTTTTGTTCAACGTCAGAACAGATGAAATCAGTATTAAAGTAAGGGTAGATAAAAATTATACTTCCTTTTGCTTTTTTTCCTCTTCTAATTTTGAGGGTAGGTTTAGGACGTGCACAACTTTCACTTTTACTTTTCACACGAACTTGGGAAAGGCAAATTCTGTAACTTTTTTAATCCATTATGTTTTCTTGTGTCCTCTTTTACCGACTTTGAGTTCGCGTTCCCCAACTGGTCCTTTGCGTACCCCCAGGGTTACGCGTACCACAGGTTGGGTTACCTCTGCAGTAGATATGCCCACTGAACTCTACAGATATGGTATATAATGAATGTTTTCTGAAGGAACTCAATGAAAATTTCGTAAAATATGCATTAAATAAGAGAATTAGAACTAAATTTTCCATCTGAGAAAGGTTTGAATTACATTTGGAGGTTTCCTTCCAGAGATCTTGTGTGTTCAATCATTCCCGTTTACTTAATCATAAACGAGTTACTTCAGTCCAGCCTCTGCATGCGGAATATCTGAATTTCGGGCACTGTCGCCCCACATTATGAG
The DNA here is from genome assembly GCA_013235015.1 of Araneus ventricosus. NCBI lineage: Eukaryota > Metazoa > Arthropoda > Arachnida > Araneae > Araneidae > Araneus > Araneus ventricosus. Next base: position 222,869 of record BGPR01000577.1, read on the forward strand.
CGGCACTTGTGTCGACCCCTCAGACATAACATAACACTACCTCCTTTTCTCGTGCCTAGAGTCATTATGACTCTTTATGAGCGGCACTTCTGTCGACCTCTCAGACATAACATAGCACCACCTCCTTTCCCCGTGCCTAGTGTCCATATAACTCTTTATGAGCGACACATGTGTCGATCCCTCAGACATAACATAACATCACCTCCTTTCCCCGTGCTTATGACTCTTTATGAGCGACACATGTGTCGATCCCTCAGACCTAACATAACACCACCTCCTTTCCCCGTGCTTATGACTCTTTATGAG
>BGPR01000577.1:223184-235817 GCA_013235015.1 Araneus ventricosus
CTCCTTTCCCCGTGCTTATGACTCTTTATGAGCGACACATGTGTCGACCCCATCAGACCTAACATAACACCACCTCCTTTCCTTGAGCTTAGAGTCCTTATGACTCTTTTTGAGCGGTTTTAATGGACAGGAAGTGGAAGCTTACCGAGACCACCAAGCAACTATGCCGAAAACAAGGGAATGGTGTGCATGAGGGATACAAAGCGAGTTTAGGTCCTTTGAGGTATACTGTAAGTGATGAATGACAGACACAATTTGGAAAACTGTTACAGATCAAGAACGCGGTAAAATAGATTAAAGTATGAAAATGAGCATGGAAAGTGATAATACATGAGAAACTGTTATACAAGATGGAGAAAAAAGCATTGTTGTTTATTGTTTAAGTTCCAAAATAAAATTCATAATTCATAAAAATGATCCATTAGTTATCATGGTATTGTTTATTTCCTTGAATACACAATCCTAGGACACACCGACACCATTTCTTTCTTTTCCTTTACGCATGCGCAATAAGGAGCCTTGTCTTGATTAACTTCAGTTGCTCTATTCAAGCATATAACAGTTTTTGCTAAACACGTTCCGTGACAAGCTTTCATGTTCATTAACATGGTACCGGAAATGGTATACGTCGTAAGAAACGTGCTCCCATAAAATGTATCTTTTATACTAATCACGTTCTCAAAAACTCAATTTTTCATAATGTTTCTAGCCAGAATTAGCAACCTTTCTTTACTTCACCTCAACATAATTATTAAGTTTATGGGGAATAGGCGTTACCTGTTAGCATTGTAGCTATTAGAGAAAACTTTCAAACAGGAAAAAAAAAAGTTACAAATTTATTCAGTACTTATGCATAGGGTAATTTGTCATTTTTTACTCCTTTGGTTAGAATGATGTGTCTGAATCGTACATCGCATTACAGAATTTTTGACAATTAAATCTGTAATTAAGTCAACGCAGCAACTCATTTAAAAGATAAGAATCGCTTTGACTCGCATCAGTATCTTATGTATCCTTTACGTTCTTAAGTGGACAGAAGTAACAATATATGTCCCAAACAGTATGTGCCATATACTTAAAAAATTAAATAATTCGTTGGTCAATGGCTCAAGTGGAACTACACAATTAAATGCACAGCATAAATTTTTAACTTGAATGTTTTGTTTACAGATAAGATTATTAAAAAGCTTTGCCGGAATATATCCACTTTTTCATCGTAATAGCACAAGATATCTTATATTTCCACGATGTTGTCACGATATTCTGAATGTCGCACAACATCGTAGAGATATAGTATGGATATTGTAGAACATCTTGGGCTAATAAGGCGCATTATCACAAGATATCTTATATTTCCAAGATGTTGTCACAATATTCTGAATGTCGCACAACATCGTAGAGATATAGTATGGATATTGTAGAACATCTTGGGCTAATAAGGCGCATTATCACAAGATATCTTATATTTCCACGATGTTGTCACGATATTCTGAATGTCACACAACATCGTAGAGATATAGTATGAATATTGTAGAACATCTTGTGCTAATAAGGCGCATTAGCACAAGATATTTTATATTTCCACGATGTTGTCACGATATTCTGAATGTCGCACAACATGGTAGAGATATAGTATGAATATTATAGAACATCTTGCGCTAATAAGGCGCATTTGCACAAGATATCTTATATTTCCACGATGTTGTCACGAGATTCTAAATGTCGCACAACATCGTAGAGATATAGTATGAATATTGTAGAACATCTTGTGCTAATAAGGCGCATGATTTAGGATTTATAAACATTGACTGCTGATCTAAATGTAACTGAACTGAGTTAATCCTTTATGTCCCACATTAACTTACCAGCAAGCTTTTTAATTTTATTTTTGCATAATTAGATACGTTTTGGTGCTCAATAACCCAAGAAAGAGGAAAAAACTTTTCATTTTAATTAAAATAACTTAATTAATTTAATTAATATTTAAAAACTTTTAATTTCTCCCTTCAGCTGCCATCTATTGCGTGCTGTCGGAGCTGCATTCTTCTTGTCCTTGTGAATATCGTCGGAGAAAACGATCATAACAAGAATAAATAAGCGTGTTTAAAGCGAGACTTTTAAGTCCCGTCGAAATATAAAGGGTTACATTCTTAAAAATTATATCTATTCATTTTATAACTCGTAACAAGTTTCCATAATATAAATTATTAGGAATTATAAAATATATTATAGACTAAAAAGTACAAAATAAAAAATTTTGAGATGCGCTTTTATAAGATTATCCGATTCCATCGAAGAATCGCCGTATAAGCGGCCCTGGTATACTCTGAATCCGTCGAGGTCAAATGTACCCTCTCTGGTGTGGAGTGGCAGTTTGGAGAGGGCATGCCCAGCTAGGTGTCGTTCTCATGATCTCATAACGGTTGAAAATGACAAGTTTCGTCCCAAAATAGCCCTCGTGTTGCTTCAAAACGGGAGGTTAATATTAACTGAACTAAACTTCACTAATCTATCTAAAATTAGCCTTTTTGTCTTCCTTTTAACTTTTTAGAGCACTAATAAAACATACTATTAAAGAATATCATTTTTATTATTTAACGTGATATCTTGGAACTATAAATAAAACATTTCAAATTTTGGCTCTTCCCCAATTTAAAAGTTGTATAAACTGTTAGAAAAATCGTTGGGTGGATGTACGGTGAAAACAGTCCAAGAAGCAGGATTACGAAGAATGACACTTTTTTCTCGAATATTCCGGAAGAAAAGGAAGCACAAGTAACAGAAAAAATAGCACTTGCAGAAATCAGCAACACAAGAAGACAGTAAATCACGAACAATAACGCTAATCGTCTAACAGCTGAACAACTCGCTAAGCGAACAAGCCTCCAAAGAGATTCTTCGAATTCCGAAGACATTCAAAGACGATTGTCTCATCTCAGCAACTTGGTGTTTTTATACCTTTTCTTATAGGATGTGACGTCACATATAATCATCTAGTAAATTCTGCATATCTCCGCTCCTCAGTGGCGAATCCAGGGGAGGGGCTATGGGGCTGCAGCCCCTCCCAGAGCTAAACCAGAATTTTTGATTTTATTTAAAATCACTACAACTGTTTGTTCTCAATTTCCCTTTCTTTAAAAAAATAATAAAAAAAATGACAACATTGCTTTCTAGCTTGACACGCTCGAAAATTTCCCTACTTTTCTAGTCATTCCACGTGCACTTGTAGCGTTGACATGGTCGAAAACATGTTTTGGCTACTTATTTCATTGTATTTTTATTAAATTATCGAAAATATTGTAGTGTTCTTTATGATTCGTATTGTCAGATGAATAAAGTCTGTAAAGTTAAAGTGTTTTGGTTTACATAAGCAATGAGGTGTGACATTCGTCACTCCGATACAAAATTTTTATGACCTCATCCCCTCCCAGACCCAAATTCTGGATTCGCCACTGCCGCTCCTAATAGAGATATCGAGAAAATTCTAGTGGTTTTGAGGACTTTCATTTTTTCACCAAATTTGTCGCCAAGTCGCCTAGATCGGGGTTGTTTGGCTTCAATTCCCCGGTAGGTAGTAAGAACCTCTGAAAATGTTTCTTTCCAACAATAAAACTATCATTGTGGGAAAACGGCATTACATATTCGTAACAATACCTTACCTTAGTGAATCCAAAGTAAAACTATCAATTTTTTTAAGGCTCCATCCTTTTTAGGTGTAAGTGCCCCGGCGAGGTAATTATTAGATTTAAAACCTAGGTATTACAAGATTAATAAATAAAACAAAAACTGCTTGAAAATAATTTTATTTCACGTCTTCAAATGCTTCAACTACTTTAAGTCATTTGAAGCGGTTCCAATCACTTGCAGGGTCTGGACACCAGTCGATGGATTATGTCCTGAAGGTGCGAGTCACCAGTGGCGGCGACTCGGGGGCGAGGTGGACATTCGCCTCCTCCCTTTTTTGTGGGAAAAATTAAATTTTTATTTCATCTTAGCTCCCTAAAACTCGCCTATTAGGAATTATAAAAAAAAACAATAGTGTCCGAGAAAGTTTAGCTAATTTTGTAACTAATTCTTTAAATTTTGTTGTCCACCCCCTATACTTCGGGGCACATTTAGGCATCTATAAATCTCCCTCTTTTGACACCCAATCACTGCCACAGTGAGTTACCACTTAAGATATACCTCTATATTTTTAACACTCTCACATTGATCGAGGCGGTCCGGGGCAGTCTAGAAATTTCGCCTTAACATCGACGAAAGCCGATCTCAGGCGGTTGGCTTATCTTGAGGGGAGGTGAGGTTCTGAAATCGGTTGGGAAATAAGCGCTGTTGGGGTTTAATTATCCTTTCCCATTTCCGTGCGTAAGGGAAGGTTATAGCAGGGGTGGGGTGATGGGGTGAAGACCGCACAGATTGGGGGAGTCCAATTCATGTCGAGTTTTCCCTTAAAGTCTCGGTGTTAAAAGGTCGCTTCGGGATTAAAGAGTTAATGAATGTTGGACTGACTTCAAAGGACTAAGTTAATCAACTCATTTGTTTAACAAAATATAGCTTTATATAAAAGAACTTCAACAAGAGTTAATAACAACAAAACTTACAGCTTAAAAACATGGTTAATACTGCAGCATACAGGACGAGACATTCACGCTGTAGTCCTGATGCGATTCGCTTCTGGCTGTGGAATGCTCAAGCCTTCATACTATCGCAGTCGTGCGAAGTGCCCGTGTAAAGCCCACGTACAAGGTGTACTTGTCACTGGAGACTGCCAAGGAACAGTTTCTTAACCCTTTCAAGTTCTCTATATGTTTCGTTTTGAAAATTAATAAATTTATTTCAAAAATGAATATTACGCATGCAGCTAATCATAAATATGTGAAGGAAAAAAATTAGCATTTTTTATTTTCAAGAAATGTGTGGTTTCACAGTGAAACCAATGAACGATAACGGGCTATTTTTCCTTCGAATAAGTTATCATCGAAATGCAATTTGAATTATGTATTTAATTTATAAGTATACGTGAGTATTCAGGATATTCAACTTTCATAAAATTCGATATTACTAGTGTAAATAAAAAATATGTAGTGTAATAGTAGTAGTAATTAGTAGTGTAATTAAAAAATATCAATTTAAGCAAGAACCCTCATCGTTTTGTTTCTCTTAGAGATCGAAAGCAATTTAGCTTTTGCAATGCCGATACCTTTCTGAATATTAACGGTATTGAACTGGAATTTTTATATAAGTTGGCCTATATATCTGGATCTTAAGTTATGAAAGATAAATTACGCTATGTTTCTCCCATATGCAGTAAAAAAGTGCTCAATGTGTGGTTTCACTGCGAAACCAATGAACGCGAAAGGGTTAACAGGAACAGACGGCGGAAATCTCGCACAGTTGTTAGTGATACAAGTGGCCACAGCCTGGTCTGGAGGGACATTCATTCATCTGACCATGTCTGGAGGTCCGTCTTAAAATATACCTCGCGCTGCTTCAAAATGTAATGTAACTAAACTAAACCTGACCATATTTTTGATAAAAAATAATCTTCTATTTTTTAGCATGCAAATAAAGCAGTCTCAAAGAATTTAATTTTTATTATTTAACGTTAAAGTTGGGACATATAAATAGTCGCTTAACAAGCAACACGACCAATCTCAATTTTTTGAAGTTTCGAAGAGGAAGAAAATATTCAATTTTTCGCAGCCAATAACGAATATTTTTGAATTTTTTTAACATCTGATGTGAACATGCGACAACATATTCCTACCAGATGCGAAAAAAATTCAGAAATATTCGTTAAAGTTTGCGAAAAATTGAATATTTTCCTCCCCTTTCAAATTAAAAAAATTGAGATAATTGGTGCTGCTTGGCAAGCGACGAAATGCTGAACTTCAAATTTCAGTTCATATCTAATTAAAAAATTGGATACATATTATCTTACTGGATCCTACGTTAATCTAACAATTTTTTGAAAAGTGCTATCCCTTTAGGTGTAAATTCTCCGACGAGGTGATTATTAGATTTAAAGACGAGCTATTATACGAGATTAATGAATAAAACAAAAACTCCTCCTTGTCCATTACCGCTCCAAAATAATTTTATTTCCCGTCTTTGAATGCTTCAATTACTTTAAGTCGTCTGAAGCGGCTCCAATCTCCTTCAGGTTCTGGTCGCCGGTCGATGGATTACGGCCGGGTCTGCAGGGACTTCTCGGGAGACGCCTCCAAAAGTGATTTATAATCATTTAAGTTCCTTCGGCTCCTAGTTGCTGCTTCCTTTCTTTTGTTGCTGCCATCCTTGAAAAAGGCCCCTCTCCAACATCCCATTACCTTCGAATGAATTCATTCATCTCCCAGATCATGAAATGAAATTTATACTCTCGCAGGTCCTGTTGATCCGGGAGGGGAACAAGTTCCTCCATGGCCTGTTGGATTCAGTCTTGCTTATGTAATGGATCTTTTTTTATTTCAGCTGTTGTTCAGTTTTAAATTATACATATTTCATTATTTTATTAAATAGCTGGAGCTACTGTGCCATTCACTTTCCCGTATACTTAGACAATATGAGACGTTTTGTGTTTAGTTTCGTAGTATAGTGAAGAGAATCGAGTGTACAAGATGTTTTTTCCTTAAATTGACACCATCTGTACATCTGACACCATCGAGCTCAGAGCCATCTGTAGCTCGATCTATCTTCTGAAATGCCACCACATTTGGTAGGGGAACTAATGACGACATGGGGAAAAGGATTCTGTGAAAAAACTTAGTTCTTAAAGTCGTCGATAGGGGGAATGTGGCGCTGATGTAGATTACAACTGAGAATTAGACAAATGAATACTAAAGAAGAAATTTCTGTGCAAAACAGCTTTAATACAACAAATGATCTACCTAAATGTGTTACACAGATGAAATTACAGTACACCATAGCACCACACTTCTTTCAATGTCAGCCCCTTCTCGTGGACAACACATTGCATCCTGTACACAACATTCTCGACTGCGGAAAGTAACGTGCCACCAGGAATGCTCAGCACAGCCCGTAATATGTTGTACTTTAAGGTCGTCAACGTCGAGACTCCACCAAGATAGACCTTAGATTTGAAATAACCCCGCAGGAAAAAGTCGCATGGGGTTAGATTCGGAGAGAATGGACATGGAGAATGTTGTATAGCCCACGAGAAGAGTGGTGACATTGAAGGGTCATCACATGCCCTCGTCGAGGAAATATTTTTTTAAAAATAAAGTGCTATGGTGTATTGTGATTTCATCTCTGTAACCCTTTGGGGCAGTTCATTTGCTGTATTACAGCGGTTTTGCATTGAAATTTCTCCTTCGGTATTCATTTGCCTAATTTTCAGTTGTGTAACCTGCAACAGGGCCATTTTTCCCCTATAGGCAACTTTCGGAACTAATTGTTTTCACAAAATCTTTATCCCCATGTCGTCATTAGTTCCCCCTACGAAATTTGGTGGCATTTTAGATGATAAGTCGAGCCACAGATGGCTCTGAGTAGTGTCAGTTTTTTTAGAAAACTGTATATTTTAGACCTTTTTCTGTACAACGATTGGGTCTAAAATTTCGCGCAGGTCTGCACTTTTAGTTTCAAGACCATAGACCAAAACAAATTCGTCTATCTCTTTCCGCTTCTAAGCTACCGTCTTCTCACACCGATAGACATATATAACCTCAAGAATGGTGGTTTTTATCCGACTCAAGGGGGTCATCCAATTTCTGATATTTAGTATGGAAGAATCTGACAGATTTCAGACACAGAATGACGATCCAGAGATCTCCAAATCATTTTCTCTCTCTAAAAATCACAGTTTCAAAGTGATTCAAAAGTGGTCCGACAAACAGTTTATGGATAGGTCAGGCATATCAAAACAAACCAGTTTTATACAGGAGCGTATTGGTGTTAGACGCCGTTGTTCAGTATAAAATGAACTGAAACCGGATCTTTCTCTGTTAACATCCATTTGTCGGTAATAGTTAATTAACATGATAAATGTTTTCAGTCTGGCATATTTTCTGAAAATTACGTTATGAGTGATGAAAAAATCTTTCAAAATGCTCTGTAGAGCATAAAATTGGACCTAGAGTTGCCAAATTTGACATCTAGTTACTTCATGGGTGGTAGATGCTTATTAAGAAAAGGCTTTTTCAAAACTTTAATTATATTTTTAATCAATTAAAAATTAATTGAAATTTTATGTTTTTCCGCTATAACTTCGCTAGCTCAAATTGATTTATTTTGGGATGCGTGAACATACTCTTAAAGATTGTCGCAATTTTTTCGAATCACTTCGCAAACTAATTTTGAAAATGCAAATCATTGTTAATTTTTTACGAAAAAGCAAGCTATTGGAAAATCCCATCACTTCTAATCACTGTTCCTTAAACATCGATAGTTCAACTATCGATGTTTAAGTATATTAGTTTTGAAACTATCGATACTATTGATAGTTCCAATAGATCGTTTCAGTCTACTGAAAATTCACCCATCGATAGTATAGCCCGGGTGAAAACTATCGATAGTTTTGAAAAAGTCGATATTATCGATAGTTTTGAGAAAGTCGATACTATCGATTGTTTCAGTTGATAGTTCCGAAAACCCGATACTATCGACGTGGCTGAGATAGTGTCGAAAGACTATCGATGTTTAAGGAACTCTACTTCAAGTATGGTGTTTTGAGTCCCAGCTGGTCTAGTGTAGCTAGAAAAGTCCGTAGGTTCAATCCACTATTGTTCAAAGCGACCTTGGAGAACCTAAGTAGCACCTGAGGTAGAAGATTTTCACTTAGCTGCTATGTATCGTCGCTGTTATATCAAAATGTCGTAAGTCAAAAATAACACACAAGAAAACATTCGAAATTTTGATGTAGCAGCTGGAACCACTAAAGATATATGGCATTTTGTGACAACATACAACTTTCATATCGCATGCAACAATTTGAGCAGATATTTCTAATCTATACAAGTACATAAAGTGTTACGTAGTCGTACAGAGGACCCCCGCAGGTGGGAAAGTTATGGTAATTGCTCCCCCAGATGTTTTACAGCTGCTGTCCAGATGTGAAGGTGAAATGGCGTCTAAATAATCAGATGTGGTTGGGACGTACTGGGAAAGTACGAAGGAACTCTGGGATTGTTTGAGAACTTTTAGTATCTCTGACAGGCCCTCGACACCTCAGATAGGTTCTAGCAGAGACTCTGTTCAGATGTTTGTACAGTGGGCACTCAGCCGCAAGACATTTTGTAACTAATCTCTATAATCTCTAAATATAGCGAACTCATTAAAAGCAACTGTAGTGTACTGTATCCCTGTATATTTAGCCTTGATCATACAAGTGTTATTGAAACTTGACTCCCATACGTCACAATGAGTGTTTAATTATAAGTGTAAACGGTGTTTTCATCAATAAAATGTTTTGGAAAATTTGACTTGCTATATTTTGATATAACAGTTACAATAAGCGAGCAATATGTTGCCTTCCTGGAGATTTTTCGGTTGAAACCGGCCAACATTTGTATTTCACTTTGAGGTTAACCAAGAAAACCTCCAGCAACCAGCCCAACCACAGCAAGCAATTCATTGTTAAAACACACAAACACAGTCTACCAATTTTCGAATATTGCTGGTTAATAGATGTGATAGTCCGAAATGTATGACCTTCTTCCTTCGATTCAAATTCCTCAGCTACACCTTGCCTTAGCCCCCTGGTGGGCCTAATCTTAAGCCAGTCATTCCCAACGGCTTCACTCATCACAAATCCAGTCACTCAGATTCCCGACCTCCGCTTTCTCTGATTTTCTCGGTGAACCACACAGCACAAGTTTCCTTACCCTCCTACACATAGCTACTCCCGCCGGTGTTGATTTATAGCCCGGCAGTGCAAATGCAGTGGTAGATATTTGGACGGGTTGGCTATATATACGGGTTGGATGGAGCAGAAGGGTGGATATCTGGACGGGTTGGATATCCAATCTCCTGCTCCACACCGTTACAATTCTCATAAGAATTTTACATTGACAATCAGTTATGGCGTGGAGTGGAACGATCATGAGTGTTCAGCCTTAGTCTTTTTGTCTTAATATATTCAAATGGGCGGGTCTTGAACTTGAAGTAAGTGACCACGGTGGCCTAGAGGCACTTAGTCGACCGGAGAGTTCCAGGTTCAAAACCCGATTCCACTGAAGATCTCCCGTGTATGTGGACCTGATGCACGCTAAATCTGACGTCGTGTGTCAAGGAGATTGGAGAGACAGGTGCCAACTCAGGTTCCTTTCTCGTCATTCAGCTGTGGTTCAGACCGATGAGGTCCGCCCCAAAATTGTCTTGGTTCAAAACGGGTCTTTGATAAACTAAGAATTACCCCATCAATGCATCAGCAATACGGGTTTTTGTGAATAACCGGCCGCATGAAAGATCGTCGGTTACTGTGGCTCCCGCATAGTAGCACCCATTACGAGCGGCTCATGCGACTCTCCCTGTTTTACCAGGTTGCCACCTGTCATCGGATATGGGACCTAAGAACCACAACACCATTACTATACCCACCAGGGAAGCGAGAACCCGCTTACTTATGCGGCGGCTTCTCAACCGTGAGGTCGCGTTGCTCCCCGGTGGGAGCGGGGCTTTGATATTACTAATCAAACTTGATGTAGTCTATGCATTATCTACTTTTTCGCAAGTCGGCGATTATTCACGATGAAAAATTGTACTTGCAGTAAACAAAAAATAATTTTTTCCCACTGCAGGTACGCAGGGAGCTGACTCACGTCACTTGTTGCTCCCACCCCTGGATATGCATGATCCGCGATATCAGCTGTCACCTGAAGACCCGGGCCCATAAATCGAATGGGATTTCGCTTCAAACAGGCGAGATCTCCCCCGAACAGCAGCACTGCTCCGCTTCTTAACTGCCACCGCTCGTTTATTTCCTTCCGCACCTGCATCGATCGCTCCGCTTCCTCTGCTTTTTTTTCCTACTTGAGTTGGGGTTCTTTCTACATCACTTCGCCATTTTCTGATGCTTTTTCTTCTTCTTCTTTACTTATTAAAGTCGGATTTATTCATATCCAGCAGAAGTTTGGTTTGTTATCGCCTGCGAGAGCCTCTTTTTTCATTCTTTGATATATATGATTTTTTGGGAATTTTATTTCTGTGTATTTTCTTGGTTTGGGGAAGGTAAATCATGCTGGGGAAGGTTGCTTTTTTATTATTAAAATTCATTTCGGAAAGTTGGTGGAGCATATGAATTTATTCGGTTTTATTATGTTCTTTTTTATTTATTTTGGTATTTTACATTTATTAGAAGTGGTGTATAGGTTTCATGTAAGGACAGGTATTGCAGCAAAGAAAAATAAAATCGCGACGGTTCATTTAAGTTTACTTATGTGAGTGTAAATGTTTTTTCTACTGCATAACCAAACAGTTTCGAGGATTAGTGAAAAATTACGTTACTGTAGCGTATATTTTTATGTGAATACCTTTTAATGATGATTATCGGTAAAATTCATCACGAAATTTCTGTTAAGTTTCCCCCGCTATGCTCAAGGAATAAAGTCACGTGACTATTTTTTCTCAAAATGTAATTAGGCATAAATCCACTTGTCGAAGAATTATTCTGTGAAGAATAAATAAAAATAAAAAAAATATTTCTTTAAAAAATATGCTATTAGTAGTGAACTAAAAATCAGAATTTTTTTTTTCAAAAAATATGGGCATCGAATAAAATCATATTTAATCACATTTATAATGTATTTTAATTCTAAATGAAGGTTTCAGAATTTTAATTCGGAATAGCATAATTTCTTTATAGTACAGACTTCAACGCCTCTCGCTTTTACGATTTTGTTTTGATGCCCATATTTTTGATAGACATTTTGTCTAGTTTGTGGTATACCAATATAAAAGCGTATTTTTAAGAACATTCTTATCTTCTCCATTTTAGTCTTTAATATCGCAGTCTCTTATTATCAAGATAATGAGGTTCTTTTCTTCAATTTGCACCCAAAGAAGCTTTCGGACAGTTCCTTATAAATTATTCTTCATTCTTGATTATCCAAATATTTACAACACAGTTCCAAATATTTTTTTATAGAATTATGAAGGCCTGGGTGCAAATGAACGAATGGTGTTATCGTTAGGAACTGAATCTATCTGCGCAATCTTACTCAAAATGCGAAAATGTCCTCTCCACGGTGGCTTAGTGGTAAGGTGTCGGCCTCGGAGCCGAAGGGTTCCAGGTTCGAAACACGATTCCACTGAAAATCCTTCGTGTATTGGGCCTGTTGCACGTTAAATTATACGTAGGGGATCAAACGTCCTCCCGCTGGTGTGGTGTGGAAGTTTGCAGAGGCGTGGGGCCGGCTCAGGTGTCGTCCTGTCATCTGACCGTGTCTCAAAATGACGAGGTCCGTCCCAAAATAGCCCGCGTGTTGCATCAAAATGGGTCATTAATATAACTAAACTACACTGTTCTAAATAAAGGAAACTGCTTTGAACTACCTTTTGTCTTCGAGTAACAATTGAGTCAATTCACCTACGTCACAGTCACATGACAAAACATAACTGTAAACATCATTCAACTGCCCACGTCAATTAACGCTATGCAATGGCGTCACGTCTTTT
>BGPR01000577.1:257819-272391 GCA_013235015.1 Araneus ventricosus
TAGAGTAGAAATATGGTTTAAAATTTTTGTTATTTGAGATTCTATGGAAATCTACCCATTTGCAGGGAACGTGTCTCAAAAACAAATGAGGATGATACAAATTTGTTGAAATAATAAGTTATTTTCAAACGAAACAAATTATAATGCATCAAATTGAATAAAAAGCATAAAGTTGATTGTAACTGTTTCTTTGAATGCCACATATTTTATAAGAAGTTCCTTTTAAAAGTCAATCAAGGATTGTAAAGATCAGTAGTTTATTGCGAACTGAAACAAAAGAAACAACATAAAGAAAATACCTTTGAAGTACTAACTGGATGATCTAGATACTAGAGTAGGAATAGTATTTGAAGATTTTTGTTATTTGAAATTCTATACATAACCAACCATTTGCAGGAAGTACGTCTCATAAATAATATGGTCAATTCAAATTTATTGCAAAAGTTATTTTCAAACGAAACAAATTAGAAATCATAAATTGACCCAAATAATAGATAAATAGTGCATTCAATATAAGTAAATGCAGTAACGGACCACCCGTCTCAATGCCCCATTTTCATTTTAAACCGAATTTTTGTCTCATACACATAATGCTAATAAAATCTCTATCAACGGCCACTCAAATCCCTCTGAGAAGTCAGGTTGGTTAACTGTTAAACTTTAATAGAGTTCTTACCCTTCAGATAGTTTCATTATTTTTACGACATCAACGAATGATTTTGTTTAATCAAACTTTTTCGTATTTGAAAGAACTTTTATTTCTTCAAGATGACTAATCCGCGTTTGCACATTTAAGATATTTCTTAAGCGATTTTGTTTCATGTGGAGCCTTGGCGCTTGTTTTATGATTATATTCCCATACTCACCATAAAACGACTTAAATTCCACTAAGAAAGTTCAACAGTAAATTTAACCGCATTTTCCAGCACAACCTTAAAAATTTCAATTTCAAAACTACACGACAGGCGTAAGAAAATATCCCAACAAAACTGTGTTTCCTGCAGTAACCGACGAAGTTACGTCCAATGGAAGTCTTCTTTTAATATTAATATTATTTCCACAACCAATCAATGTAAAACATATTAAAGCTCCATCATCAAATTAATGACATATAAGAGGGTAACATGCAGATACTCTCGGCCTTTTCAGAACACAGAAACACCATGCTTTGGGAAGCACTTTATGACTTTATTCAGAAACGTTTTTCTGACTTGATAATGGCCATTTTCAGTGATTACGAGCGAGAAGTTGATAAAAAACTACTTCTACAAACATGAAACAAAAGTAAAATAAAGAGTTTCTAAAAATAAATAGAATTCATTGGACGAAACAGAATTTTATTGCTGTACAGCTGTAAGTGATACATCCGCTTTTATTTTCCTTTTAAATCGTTTAATAATTTCTATGAAATCACTGACCAATTTTATTTTATCATAATTTTTTCGTATTTGTAAAGATTCTTCAAGACAACAGTTACCCTTTTTAACAGTTTAGATATTCCTTTAAATGATTATGATTCATGCGAAGCCTTGGGAATCATATTCTGATTATGCTCATCATAAAACAACTTAAATTCAACAAAGATTCAAAAGCAATTTTAACACATTTTCAAGCACATTCTTAAAAACTCCAATTTCAAAACTACACGACAGGCTTAAAAATATCCCAACAGAACTGCGTCTCCTGCGGTAACCGACGAGGTTACGTCCAATGGAAGTCTTCCTTTACATTTAACACTATTTCCACGAGCGATACATGTTAAGGTTAATAAAGGTCGACCATAAAATTACCGACATATAATCTAGGGGGCGGCATGCAGATACTTTCAGCCTTTTCAGAGCACAGAAACACCCTGCTTTGGGAAAGTACCTTATAATTTTATTCAGAAACCTTTTTCTGACTTGATAATGGCCATTTTGAGTGATTACGAGCGAAAAATTGATAAAAAAATTCTACTTCTACAAACATGAAACAAAAGTAAAATAAGAGTTTCTAAAAATAAATAGAATTTATTGGACGAAACAGAATTTTATTACTGTACAGCTCTAAGTGATACATTCGTTTTCATTTTCTTTCGAATTGTTTCATATTTTTTATTAAACCATTGACCAATTTTATTATATATTTTTTTCCGTATTTGAAAGGATTCTTGAAGAGAACAGTTTCTCTTTTTAACAGTTAAGATGTTCCTTTAAATGATTATGCTTCATGAAAAGCCTTAGGAATCATATTCTGATTATGCTCATCATAAAACAACTTAAATTCAACAAAGATTCAAAAGCAATTTTAACACATTTTCAAGCACATTCTTAAAAACTCCAATTTCAAAACTACACGACAGGCTTAAAAAATATCCCAACAAAACTGCGTTTCATGCAGTAACCGACGAGGTTACGTCCAATGGAAGTCTTCCTTTACTATTAACACTATTTCCACGAGCGATCAGTGTTAAACTTAATAAAGGTCGGCCATAAAATTACCGACATATAATCTAGGGGGCGGCATGCAGATACTTTCAGCCTTTTCAGAGCACAGAAACCCCACTCTTTGCGAAAGTACTTTAAAACTTTGTTCAGAAGCGTTTTTCTCACTTGAAAGTGGCCCATTTTGGAGAGTCATTTGAGTTTACGAGGAAAATGGCGAAACTGGCATCTATAAAATAAAACAACTTTTATACTGTCTGTTTGCACCTTTTGCGATTCAGTGTTTACAAAAGCAACAAGAAAAAGCAGAAAACGAACTCCAGCTACTTTTAGATGCGATAGCGCCTCCTTTTTCCAGTTTTTTTTTTTCCTGCAATCCCATTTCTTGGCAATATTAAGGATGTGAGGAATGTGTGTTCTACTTTTCTTATTTTTCTTTTCGCTGGTATCGAACTCGAATCTATTGATCCGTCTGGAATTGTGTTTTCTGGGTCTTCTTAAGCACGTAATTGGTAACAGTATATAAAAGACTAGCCACGATGTTAAGAGATAATACCGTGGATAAGCGCTAGGGATTTTTTCCCTTGGAGGATAGGGATTTTTTGGGTCGAGAAAATAGCTTTTTAGGTATTGTTTCAGTGAAAAAATGTAAACTGGG
The DNA here is from genome assembly GCA_013235015.1 of Araneus ventricosus. Taxonomy (NCBI): domain Eukaryota; kingdom Metazoa; phylum Arthropoda; class Arachnida; order Araneae; family Araneidae; genus Araneus; species Araneus ventricosus. The sequence continues at coordinate 260,901 of BGPR01000577.1, forward strand.
CAAATTAATAGCGCTCTTCTCTTTCATATCGATTTGCTAAGAGTATAGAAAATTGGAAACCCATTTAGTCCACGTTACTCAGATAGGAGGATCGTTTATTGAATAATTTTTGTATTTACAAATGTCGCATTTTGAAACAAATTTTTAGTAAAATCAGCGAATAAGGCATAGAATGTCGTTTTGTCTTTCCTGTCGTTGGTGTTCTGGAATAACGGAGTTCTCGAACTCAAAGTTCTTCACATCCGGACGCATATTTTCAAACCCTACTCTGATAGAACTGAGGCAGGAAATCAGTCAATATCATTGGCTACGAGGAGCAGTGACGTCGTTTTCAGCTCTCGCACGAAGCGTACGGCAATCAGAACAAAACAAGAGTCGTCCTACTTTTCTCCGTTTTCCCACAGTTGAGCACAGAAAACATTCTTCCGTGGGTTGTAATATTTTTTAAAATGAAATTATTTTTTAAAATATCATAAAAAATAAAACATCCCACACTGTAAGAAATTATACTAATGAAAAGTACACGCACGAGAGCAAAGAACGACGTCATCGGCTCTCGGCGAAGCGAGCCAATCATATTGTCCGATTTCCTGCCTCAGTTCTATCAGGGTAGGGTTTGTAAATATACCATCCGGACATTGCTATCGCTGAGGAAAAACGTGGCATTTCCAGTACTGCTACCTAATAAAACTTGGAAACCATATTAATTTAAAGTCATTGTAATTTACTGTTGCTGAATATATTTTCAAAAATATACAGAGTGGTCATAAATTATTGGACCCATCTCAAAAATTAATTAAAAAAACTGATAATGTTACAACTACAGTTTTTTTTAAATGAGAGCGCATTTTAAAAAGGTTTTTTTTCAGCTATGTAGCGCTGCGTTACGGTGATCTAGGTGGTCGTAAATTATTGGATTACTCCTATTTTGAGAACCATTATCTGCAAAACTATGAAAGCTAGAAGAAAAATAAAAGCATGTATTTGTTGGTAATTTTACGATCTTTAATTTATTATATCAATTGCAATTCGAAAACTGAATAGTTTTCGAAATACCCAAGAAAAACTAAAAAAAAAAAAAAAAGAAACCAGAAAACGCGCATCCGCTTCTACTGATCGGTAGCCATTGCTTATGGAAATATGTCGCTGTAGCAAATTTAACTCTTTTATCCCGAGGCGAGTTTTTTCTTCTAGCTCCTTTAAAACCGGGAATTTTTGGGAGGAAACGACATGAATTGGACTCTCCCAACATGGGTAGTCATTTTCCCGCCATCCCACCTCTTGCTATAACCTTCCCTTAATGCGCACGGAAATGGGCTGGGGTTGGCAAGAATAATTGGACCCCCTACCGCATTTATATCCTAAGCGAAATCAGAACCTCACCTCCCCTCAATAGGAGCCAACCGCCTCAGACCGGCCTTCGTCGCTGTTAAGGGGAAATGTTTAGACCGCCCGAGACCGCCTCGCTCGGTATGAGAGGGTTAAAACGCCGCAATGGTACGCCACCTACCTGAAAAAAACTTTTTTATTTGTTCTCTGATTTAAAAACAAACCATAGTTGTAACATTATTAGTTTTTTAAAATAATTTTTGAGATGGGTTCAATAACTTATTACCACCCTGTATAATGAAAGAAAAAAATATAGGAGGATAAATTAAATGTAGCTAGTTGGATTTAGTTATCGGCATTTCGGCTTCGGTCAAAAGTCAGAAGTTGGAGTGGTGCGGCATCAAGTCGTGGGAAGACTAGTCATTGACAAGTCGTCCTTTACGCGAAGTATGCAAAGAGAACGTATTAAACCTTGCTTTAGACTTCACCGAGTCCGAAACAACCAACCTATCTGTAAACACGACAACTCAAAAGCACAATGCGGTATATGCACGAAATTTGGTAGATATCAATCAAAAATTAACACTTTGACTCCTAAGCCGCCCGTAACCGGCCATGCGACTTGTATACTAGTGGGGCGGATTTGGCCGGTTGCTGTTCCGAAAGGGGGGGAGAAGGCAGTTGGGCGAGTAGCCATTAAAGGGACCCTTAAGGAAGAGATAAGAGATGAAAGGCCTGCCATTCATATCTCCCGCCACCCGTAATGAGGAGAAAAGGGGGAACGGAGCGGACGAATCTATTTCACAGATCAATTAGTAATCAAACCTCCGTATACAACTGTTCAAACTTTGAGAACTCTTAGTAGTTAGAGGGTTAAAGCAAAGGAACGAAGAGGAAGAGATGCTGCTCTAAAATGTCTTCCAAATTCTCTTCACTATAAGAAGAAGAGAAATACAAAGCGCGCCATATTGTGTAAGAATACGAGAATGTGAAGACTGAAACATGAAATTAGAGCGATGAAATTTAGCAAATGGTTTGATTGATAGAATTTTAGATATCTATAAAATTTAGGGCCAAATATGTTAAGGGGAGTTGGAACCCGAAGTCCGTTAACCCTAACCCTGTTACTTCGATGTACCTTTTTTCAAAATCTGTTGTAGATTCATGTTTGAAATTTTTTATGCAAGTAAAGTACACCTTTCTCATTATATTGAAATGAGCTTTTTTTTTTTTTAAATATTCAAAACTTTATTTTTTACAATTTTTTTTTGTGACAAAATAGGGTAAAATTTCACTATGTCTAATCAAATATTTTGTAAATTTATAAAAAATTAAAAATGAACCAAAAGCTCATTTCAGTATCATGAGAAAGGTGTACTTTACTTCTAAAAAAGATTTCAAACATGTATCTATAACAGATTTTGAGAAAAGGTACATAGATATGGCCGATTTAGCATTTTTTGTTTTGACACAAATAAATTTGTAAAAAATGAATTTTTGAATTAAAAAAATCATTTTAGTATAATGAGAAAGGTGTACTTTACTTGCATAAAAATTTCAAACATGAATCTATAACAGATTTTGAGAAAACGTACATCGAAGTAACAGGGTTAGGGTTAATGGACTTAGGGTTCCAACTCCCCTTAACGAGTAGATTGCATATGGATCTGTTCGTGCTTATGTCAATATAAACTAAATGGTAAATGACACCTAACTAATTGTAGTTCAACTTTTAATTTTGGACTAAATTTATCAACTAGCCCGGCATTGGCCATGTGAACACGATATATCAGAAGCGTAACAAGCTAGATGGATGGAATTTGGATATGGATTTATCGCTAGACAGAAAGATTTGTGCTCGATTTTGGACCAAAACCGTGAAAGCGTTTACTGTCAGTCGATCTGTCTATTCGTCCTACTTCAAAAACGAAGCAAACTAAAGGGGTGATTTTTTTCCCAGCTAGGTGAGTTGTTTCAGAATGATATTTATTCCAAAAATTAGTCTAATTTTGGATCAAATCCGTTGAGCGGTAGAACATATGTTTGTACGTGCGCGAGTATCTGAACACGATAACTCAAAAATACAACCAACAAAATAAATGAAATTCGGTGTTTTGTCTTGACACCCAAATCAAAGATGTGTGTTTTGGACCCAACTAGTCAACGGAAGCGGTCCAAAATCCATGCTGTTATGAACCTGGAAGGTCGTTTTCCAGCAATGTTAGTCTTATAGTTGAAAAGAGATATTTACAGAGGTTTCTTGAATGCCGGTGGAAGTGTCAGCCAAAGACACCCCGATCTTGACGACCGTTTGACGATAAAAGGAAAGTCGCTAAAAATGCTAGATTTTTCTCGCCATCTCCATTAGAAGTTGTATTTTTGTGTTATCGTGTTCAGATACTCGCGCACGTACAAACATATATTCTACAGCTCAACTGATTTGATCCAAAATTAGACTTTTGGAGTAAATATCATTTTGAGACAACTCATCTAGCTGAAAAAAAATCCCCCTTTAGTTCGTTTCGTTTTTGAAGTATCGCGTTTCTTTCGGAATTTTCCTGTGACGTCATATCCTGTCGGAAAAGGATATAAATACCGACCTATTCAACGAGGAATTAATCTCTTTGGAGTCTTGTTCGCATTGAGAGTTGATCAGCTGTTAGACACTGAGCGCTATTGTTCGTGCTATTACTGTTTTCCTTAGTGATTTGCCTTTTGCTTGTGTTGTTGATTTCTGCAAGTTCTGTTTTTCCTGTTACATGTGCTTCATGTTTTCCTGAATATAACGTTATTCTCCATTATCCTGCTTGTTAGACTGTTTACATCGCACACATACTGGCCGATTTTCTTAACTTTTCTCTATTCTCTTCACTATACTAGAAAGTTAAACACAAAATGCAGTGTATTGTGTAAAAATACGAGAAAGTCGATTGGAGAACAGTTCTGCTGGTTGTAGTCATTTTTGATTATACCTGTTCCTTCTTTAATATCTCAATAAATATGAGAACATTAAAAATAATTAGGTTCAAGCCAAGTAAATATTTTTACCGTGCCCCGTGAAGTTATTATTCACTGAAAGTGAAAAAAAATATTGATATAATTAAAATTGTGTCCAAACTGTTATAATTTTGATGGATTACTGAATCAACCGAATAACCGCATCTTTGCACGAATTTATCGATGAAGAAACATTTGTTTATTTTCTTCAACAGAATTAATTTATTTTCTGATGAATCACATCATGATAGAGCATATGAAGTCGTTGTATGCATAATAATAAGGTTCTTATACAAACACATAAAACAATTATATTTAACTTTGAGTAATTCATATTCCTTTAGATTTCAATTAACCCACCGAATGCCGAATTATTTTGATCTTATACATTTCAAGTTAGAAAAACCAGCTGTTGAAAGTGAATGAACCGAACTTATTTGTATTTAATCATGTCTCTGAAATCTTAAGCCGGCAATTCATCTGTATTCCATATCATACATTTGGCCCATGACTGGTTTTTTTCCACCCATTCAAGTCGAAAAATCAGGCACGTCCATTCATCTGAAGTTCCAAAGTGCGCTGGCAGTAGGGGAGAGCGATCTTCTTTCCCCCTCTACAACTGCTCTTCGATCCCCTATTCCTTCCCCCACTCCGCGGATTTCAGATTTACTACCCTCGTAGCAGGGTGTCGATCTAGTCAAGCGTTTGATCTTGCCGCTACCCTCGCAAAGGGTCTTTCAAAAAAATCGGCGCACGAACGGCCGGATTTCAGATTGTTTGAAAATCGACTTCTACTAGCCGTTCTCCTAATTTTCACCAGTTTTCGACCTTGACGATTGTCTTTTCCATCTCGGGTTCCAAAATTTCCATCTTGGATTTGAGTTGAATAGCCCGCTTTAAGAAGACTATATCCATGAATTTTAAAGAAAATACTCATATAAATACGAAATATCTGCTTTTGAACTGAACATAATAAACGGGTAAAGCCAGTTCCTCCGCTCAGAGTCTGGCCTTTTTAGCTTACTGGAAATTTCCTTTGAGCAATTGATTAGGTTCTATCCAAGTAAGTTAGTTATTTCTTTAAAAGACTGAAAGGCTTCTGGATTACACGACCGTGAGCTCGAGTCCAAATTGCACAAGAGATTCGATGTGCATCAAATCCGTTGTGATTGAACCTCCCTCCATTGCTGCTTGGAGCATGGGCTCCGGTTTCATCCTCTCCATCTCACTACAGGAAGAAGGCAGAGGTCTCTTCTTAACCTTCGGCCGGGCGTCATATTTACAAACCCTACCCTGATAGAACTGAGGCAGGAAATCAGTCAATATCATTGGCTACGAGGAGCAGTGATGTCGTTTTCAGCTCTCGCACATAGCGTGCAGCAATCATAACAAAACAAGAGTCGTCCTACTTTTCTTCTCCGTTTTCCCACAGTTGAGCACAGAAAACATTCTTCCGTGAGTTGTAGTATTTTTAAAAATGAAATTATTTTTTAAAATATCATAAAAAATAAAACATACCACACTGTAAGAAATTATACTAATGAAAAGTACACGCACGAGAGCAAAGAACGACGTCATCGGCTCTCGGCGAAGCGAGCTAATCATATTGCCGATTTAGTGCCTCAGTTCTATCAGGGTAGGGTTTGTAAATATGCGGCCGGGCGCAGAGGAAATGCTAACACGTTCAGGCGCAACTCATCTGTGAGATTAAAAGTTACATTTTTGCTTAGGCATAAGGAAAACCTTATAAAACTGAACTATTCGGTTATACAAAGCTATATTTGCGTTTTAAAATCAGTTTTTTGGTATTTCCTAGAAATTTCAACTTACACAATGTCCAGGCGGGAGCTGACGTTTTTCTTCCGTAAAGATCCCAAGCAATGATAACTGTTGTTGTTGAGAGACTGAAATAATTCACCATTTTTGAACCCATATACAGTAAAACCCCGCTAATCCGACTAATTGGGGCTGGTGCCTGTTCGAATTATAAAAAATTCGGATTACCCGAAATTTCGATAAAAATAGAAAAGAAAAAGATGTGTGCTAAAAAAATGCAAGTTATAAGTACTCAGTATTACTATCTCTTGAATTCTTTTATTCAAAAGCAATAGACGGAGAATATGTCTCCCCTATTCATTAGAATAATGGGTGCGCTCCTGTATGAAGTGACTTTATCTTACGACGAATTGCATTAGTTTCTTCAATGTGCACAAAATTATGCATGCTGAAAAGGTACTTTTTTGTTTTTAGTACGTATATTTAAATCTTTTTAGGTAATCTTTTCAATTACATATAATTTTCGAAAATAAAATCGGTTCGGATTAACCGGAATTTCGGATTAGCGGGGCTCTACTGTAATTGAAATAACGATCAATATCATTGAATTAGAGAACGGGACACAGGAATCCGAAATTTTGCATGTATATAAAAAGAAATATTGAGAAAAATTTGGGAAATCGGAAATAAAAACGTATTCGGGCGCAATTCATCTAACCGATTAATGTGCCCCTCACATACATCAAAAGAGCACTTGAGAAAAAACCACGATACCCTAGTGTGAATAGCAGGGAGCCAGGAAGCTACTAGATGTCCCACATCCCACACCTTTCTCAGTAAAACCTTCACTTAGGCACAAAACAGTATGGGTGCTTCATCTCACAAATTAGATGCGCCCGACGGAAGTTTAAATATCCCTCATATAAATTCCAAATAGGATGTTATTTCATTCTATTAATATGTACCTATCAGGACCGATTTAATTCATCTTAATTATATCTTAGCAAACTCAAAATGCGATGTGTTCTGAGCATCGCGATAATTTACGTGAACTCCCAATTATTGCCATTTGCCCATATACTTCTTTCTCAATTAAAGAATGCTTTATGGCATCGTGGCGCGAATCCTTTTCTTTCATTGATTTAAAACCTTTATTTTTTATATTTTTTAACGATCCTTATTTTCAATTTTTCTTTTCATTTTTTCATTTCATTTCGTTCATTTCATTATTTTTTCATTCATTCATTTCATCCTTTCCTTCACTCATTTCATTTTCATTCATTTCACCATTTTCATTTTCATTTCTAATATTCTGCTTACGAGGAACTGTTCCTCATAACAAAAATTAAATTCATTTTGTTTATCTTTCTTATGTAAACGTAGAAGCTGCATTAAAATTAAAAAATTCTGACGTGGTATTACAATGTTCTCGTATCAGCGGAACGCCGTAAACTTGACTGTATTGTTCGTTGCCTACAGGACTTTAATCAAACTAACTACTAGGTCTTGAAATTGCAAGCGCTCTCTTTTTCTTCTTCAACTCGATAATCTCCCACAGAATTCTTTTATGTGTTTCTAATTATTCGACTATGCCTAGAAAGCCATTGATATTTTCATTTTTATCATCGATTTTTCTTAAGAGTCAATTAATCAGCTTTAGAACGATTACTTTTACAATAATTGTCAAGCTTTTGAAATCCAGTGGCTCCATTATAAACAATATTAACCTTAACACAAGGAATTTATTAAAAGGTGACACTTCAAACTCATTTAAAATAATTCTTTGAAAGATAGTTTTGGCTCTAGAACGCACGATCGTGGGGTTGAATCCTGAATACACTAGAGTACATTAAATCAGTCCGGATCAAACCTCTCTACGTCAGTGTTTGGAATACTGGATGAAAGCTCCAGTGAAATCCTCGCTATTTGATCACAAAAAGAAAGCAGAAGTTTCTCCTTATCTACCCCTCATATTAATTCCATGGAGGCCATTTATCAAACTAAACTACCATGTCTTGAACTTGCAAAGATTTTCCTTTCCATGTCAACTAGTCCATTGAATTAATTCTCTTATGATTTTTTAACTATTGAACTTCGACCTAGAAAGCCATTTTAATGATCATTGACATTTTCATTTTATCATCAACTCTTCTAAAGAGTCAATCGATCAAGTTTAAAGTGACTGTTCTTAAATAATTGTCAAGATTTGCGAAGTTCAATGTCTCTGTATCTCAGAAACTGCGTTTTGATTAAAGATCAAGTGGGCGTTCTTTACTAGACGAAGAATGTAGTTTTTGGACACGTTGCGACCATTTCCTCTTCTTTTCTGAAGTACTTGTACGAAAAGACCAACAGAGGAGTCGTTTGTGGACCCCGAGGGAAATCTGGTCTTCAAAGGAAAAGTCATAAAATGTGGAAAACACACATCTTAATCCGCTGCGTTTCTCGCCTCAAAACGGATGACGAGGAGTTTTCATTTGCGTTTTTTTTGCTTGTCCTTATCGCTGCTCATTTGAAAAGAAATATCAGGATTTCAATTGTGAGGAACTAATCACATTAATGAGAAACTTGCTAATTAGTTTCTCGGTAATAACTTTGGAAAAAGAGGAATGTATAGAGAAATTTATAGAAGTAAAATGAATAAACCCGGTCTATTCTCCTCTTCGATCTAGTTGGTTAGTAACTGTCACGTGGCCTGGCGGGGATCGAAATATACAAACTCAAAAAATAAGAGAGCATTTTTTAAGATAATACCAAAGTTTTCAAATTTTAATTACTCTCTGTTTAACCCCTCAACGGTCGCGCCCTTCATATTGACGTTATCGCATTTTTAGTCTTATAAACTAAAATTTAATCATTAATTATTACCATTATAATTTGACACATAAACTACGTATATTCCATTATTCAAGTATTCCATGCTTTCTTACAAGAATGAAAACGACAGCCTCTTTCTAAAACAGGAGGGGTCATCTTATAAGATAGCAGAAAAGAAAGACGCAGTTCGGGTTCGCGGCGTAGATATTTCCTATAGGAAACGTCGGGATAAAATCATAAAACAAGGGTTTCGTATTAATATGTAATTTAATTATCATCTTTAATACAATATTTACACAGAGTAGTATAATGGTTTCAGAATAGATAATTATACTCTTCTGTGTAAATATTGTATTAAAGAGACTGATAATGAAATTAATATTAATACGAAATGCTTTTTTTGATTTTATCCCGATGTTTTCACGAAAACTCTACAGCACAGAACCGAACTGCGTCTTTCTTATATTATATTTACAGTAGCTTCTGATGGCGCCATCTGTTGATAATATATAGAAATACATTTCGCGGATGCGCAGTAAAACATTATTTACTACAAATGTTCATATTTCCCGTAATATTAAAATTTTAAAACAATGTTTCTTCTACGTATTGTCAAGTATTCTGTAAGTTTCGTAGAATTCGAAAGAAAACTCTGCATGTTATAATAAAAAAACATGCGGAGTGAAATTTTCAATTTAAAACCGATTTTTACTTATATTCTGATAAATATTTTTATTGTCTCACTTTGAGTCTTAATAATAATCCTCAAGCTCTTTGAAATGACACCATAATCAACCTCCTAGCTAAACGCGTTTCCACGCTACACTTATTTATAAGCTTATATAAAGCTAATTCATAACAATCCCGCGTATGCGCCTACATTGGTACGATGACGTCACATGCAAAACAAATACTATGCGACAAACTCTTACAGATATTATCTATCCGTTGTGGGGTCAACCATTCTTTTCGCAGTATTAATCTCGTAGTTATTAGCGATTCAAATCTGATGGTATTTTCTCACACAAGAAAGTTCGACCGACTATCACTGTAACGAGCGGAAAGACGTTTTCACTTCAAAAAATGCTACCCTTAAGGGGTTGAGAACCTTAATACTGAAGAACTACTTGAACAAGACCAGAACAATTACTTAAAAAAAATGCTATCAGTGTTGTAGAATGGAATTTTAGTTGAATTCGTAATGAAAATATGAATTGCTCGAACTGATATACAATTGTATTATAAGTTTTTATAAGAACCTTATTGTTATGCATACAGCTAATTCATAAAATGTCACATGATGTGAGTTAGCAAACAAATTAAATTCTGTTGCAGAAAGTAAACAAATGTTTCTGCATTGATAACATCGTGCTAAGATGCGGTAGTTTTGTTGATTTAGTAATCCATCAAATCTTTAACAGTGTGAAAATAAATTTAATTATATAAAAAAAATTTTTCGCTTTCAGTGAATAATACAGTCATGGCAAGATAAAAATGTTTGCGTGACTCAAGACTAATTATTTTCAGTGTTCTCATATTTTTTTAGGTATAAAAGGTGTGTGCTCCCCTTACGTAGATAATGAAAATTCCGACATGTGTGATGCGACATGCATTATGCAAAAATCAGTCAAAACATTCTATGGGGAAGACCATTGGACTTAGAAGTACTAAATTTAAACAGGCAGTTACTTCTGGGGTAGCAGGAGTCCCCAGTCAAGGGATTTTTAAATATTAATTAAATTTTTAATTAACAATTTATCAAATGTCCTCAAACTTAAAATTTTTCTCAATAATCATATTTTTGCATGAAAGCCATTTTTACACCACTTTAAAATGCAAAAATTCAGCTTTTTGTCTATTTTGTATAAATCTTTAAATATATTTTTCAGATGTATTTTACAACAATACTTTTCATTGTTTTAGTTTCTCCATTTAAACTCACGCACGTTGAAACATATTGAATATATTGTTTAATGCGCATGTTATCGTTAATATATAATTGAGTAAATTTTTAAAAATAATATAATAACAAAGGAATCAAGCCTCAAACATTATCATGCTACAGTGTTTCGGTATAGAGGTTCGAATCTCTTTTAATTTTTACTAAAATGGTGATGCCCTATATTTTTACATTTGATCTTTATTACGTACACAATCTCCTGCTACTCGCCCTTTATAGCGAAGCATCTGGCGGCGGAGGTGGGGCCTCTGTCCCGCATCCATCGGCCGGGCTTGGGAAGGGGATCGAGCCCACGACCTCTGACTCGATAGTACCAAGTGTTAAGCTCCTTACCAAACGGGCGACCCCTCCTCCCCTTTGTAGGATGTACTAGGTAGCACACATTCGCCTAACTTGTTCCATGAATGCGTAAACGATCATAGATAAATTCTTTATTATTTTTCTAAAAATAAACAAATATTTCGCATTTATTCCGTAACATTTTTGATCCAAGGATCTCATTTTTCATAAATATATTAAAAGATGACATAAATATATATAGGTTATTTCAAAATTCTCGATACAGTTTTAAGGTGTGATAGAAAACACTACTATGTGACAACACAACACTCA
>BGPR01000577.1:276745-286955 GCA_013235015.1 Araneus ventricosus
AATGTAGTGGAACTGGGCTTATTCGAAGCTATGGGGTCACAACAATAATTCTATTTACACAAAAATTCGAATGGAAATTTAGAATGTAGTGGAACTGGTCTTATTCGAAGCTATGGGGTCACAACAATAATTCTATTTACAGAAAATTTCGAATGGAAATTTAGAATGTAGTGGAACTGGTCTTATTCGAAATTAATGGGGTCACAATACAAATTCGATTTATACAAAAATTCAAATCAAGACGTCTGGGTATAAAAGTCACTGGAAGCAGGCGTAAACGACCATTTTAAAATTAAAAATGGGAGTAAAGATTGATTTTTTAATATCTTACAGTTTTAATATAAATATTAGATAACTAATAAATAAACAGTAAGCAATTTTGATAAATTTAAATGATACATTTTTAGTCATTTCAAAAATTGTAATTTCACAAAATCAATGGAAAAGCTTTAATAAACAAACAGTGAACAATATTATCAATGCAGTAATTTAAATAAAACTTTAATAAAATTGAGGACAGGAGAAATAAAAGTCAAAATATTTAAAGTTTTTTTAAAAGGTGCAATTATGGTTATTTCTATATTTATTACATTGCAAATCCTGGAAGATTTTGCCGAATTAAGGGCTTTAAAAGTTTCTCACTATCACGGAGAAATAATGTACCTACGCATTTAACTAAAGAAAAAAATTACAACTTTTAGTTTCGACATCGGATGAACCAAAATAAAATCGAATTATGGACTTTACCATTTACATTAACCGAAAATTTAAAATTTAAGGGGGCAGAAAAACATTCAAATTACCAACAAATAGAATTAAAAACGTTCAAATCAGTCATATTCCCCTGTATTTGTTTGGAAGCCATATGCAACTTAAATCGACAGTATCAGGAAGTCTACATGGCGTACAATTAATTTTATCAGGAAGTCTACAATCTGGAAGTCTAAATGGCGTACAATTGATTTTATTAGGAAGTCTATATGGCCTACAATTGATTTAGTTCAGTTATATTTACGTCCCATTTTGCAGCAACACAGGCGCAAGTTTGGGACGGCCCTTGCAATTTTGAGCCGTGATCAGATGACGAGGACGACACTTCTTCTCAAAACTTCCGCATGCCACCAGTTTGAAGACATTTGGCCACGACGGATTTCATGTGCATTAGACACGCTTACACGGCGATTCTTCGATGGAATCGGGTTTCGAGCCTGGAACCCTCTGGCCCCGAAAGCAAGAATTTACCACAAGGACACCACGAACTCATGTCACTGCACATAGTTAAATTATTCAGGGTATGATCCTATTGTATTTAAAAGTAATAGGCGTATTTCAGCGGATTTTATTTTTAAATTCTAATAATCAATATCCTTTATAATGAAAGTCTGTGTTTAAAGTGATGACGTTTTACTTTTTCTCAGAGGAAATATACAAAGACTAAGCATTGTAATACTGAAATATTTGATTTCGATATGTAAATGAATCTCCACATTCGTAACGTCCCTGAGGCCAAACCCTCCATTTTTGAAATTATGTCTGCCTGTGGACAAGGTAATTCAAAAGGGCAACGAACTTGAAGGTTGAAATTTGATATGTGGTCTTAACACCTATAACCATCTGCTGCTTTCAATCAGCTGATGGAGAATTACCTCTGTGCCCCATGTCGTTTCTGGTTATTTTTCAAAAACTGGTCGACAGACTTTGAAATTAGTTCCAACAAGAAAATTCAGTTAGAAGGCGATCTGCCCTATATCTTCCACGTGTAACAACTTGTTTTGATGATCATTATGTGCTCCCTTCAGTCCAATGAAAGAGAATCACTACTGCGCTCCATCTCGTTTCTGATCATTTGTCAACAACAATGAGAAGACCACCTTCTACTACATTGCAAAGATGTCTTCATAATAGAGGTATGTATACACGAAGATCATCTCTGTGTGTTCTTCTCATCTAGCTGCTGAGATGTACCCGATATCTCGGAATACAGAGCACGTCATTTGGATCAGAGAGCAATGAATGTCAGTATTCTCGTTCTGGGTATGAGACCAGTTTTGAGTCTGTTCAGACGAGACCAGTTTTGCTTTGGAAGAGGATTCTGATCATACTCTTCCACCGGAGAGAGCACAAAAGTAGCTACAACCACTCTCTCATTAGAGAAACAGACAATTATAGAGGAGGTGGAATCATGATTTGAACTGGGATATCTCTGGGTGGCTTCTCTGAGCCCCATGCGAGCCGAAGCATATCTAGATGAGATTTTCTTGATCCAATATTTTGGTCGCGATATCAAGAATCTTATCTAGATATCACGATCACTTCAGATCAACAGCTGCAGTCAGTATGGCTTCATGTAGGCGGATGATAATGCTCGACCTAATTGTGCCATTCTAGTCAGCTGGTGTGTGGAGGATCAGGGTTTAGAAAGCATGAACAGGCCAGCTCGACCGCCGAAACTAAATTATATCGAGTATTTTTGGGACTACTTAGGGAGGAAGTTGTCTTCTCAAAGCTTTCACCCTGGATTTGTACTTGTGTTTAAAGAAGGTTTGTTCCGGGCATTATCTTCTCTTCTCATTCAGGTGACAGACAACCTAATTCTAAGCACGGAAAGGAAAGGATTATAGTGTATTTCAATTACAGATGTACATAACTGTAGTTGAATACTATTTATCCATTAAAATTCCATTTATTCTCTTATAAATAGAGTTTTGTGGATCAGTGAAATTACGAATTTTTAACTTATGATTTATTTGCAAAGATGTATATTGTATTCATAAATTGGATAGAAAAAAATTTCTCCAAATTTCATGCGATAATATATGCATGTTTGTTAGTTATGCCCAGAAAACAGGTTTTTCCTAAACTTTTTGATGGAAGTGTATTTCAATGTTTCTTAAAAATTTCCTCAAATGGCTTCAAATCCTTAGTCTAACAATAGAATAATTAGTTCACTGCACATACAGGGTGCCACTAAAGTCATTTACTCCCAAACTTCAGAACGACTGCAGCTATATCCATAAAAGTTGTGCCTGCAGTGTTGACAGAGAGGTCGCATACACTTATTATTTGAGATGTCCCCACAGGAAAAAGTCCACCGGGGTCATTTTTTATCAGAAAGATAACATCTTCTCCTTTCGTCCACGTTTTGTGACGTCACAGTTTCGGAAACCGCGAGCAAACAAATGTGCGTTTTAAATGTTCTATTCTTAGTATGTGTAGTAGTTCTTAGTAGTGTTGTATTCTATTCTTAGTAGTATGTCCAGAAGTGTCTTTTTGTAATAAATCGGCAATGCTCTACAACTTTGTAATTCATTTCCCCCTATTTTGTACCGTATTAGAGATAGGAACTCTAATCCCACCATTTGTGGCCAGATGACCCTGTAAGTGGTCTCATAGCGTAGCGCATCGGCACTTTACTATACCTAAACGCCAACTTTTTTGACTATAGCTTCAGTAGTTCTGAAATAAAGGAGGGAGTGTTTCTTCCTAACTTTCTCAGAATCAGACAAATATATGATTTTTTCCTATTAATACATAAGGTTTTTCGAAACAACTGCGCCGATTACAAATGGCTATGACTTCATAGTGAACAGCGATAGAAAGAAGAACTTGGAAAGCATTACAGAAAGAAATTTGAAGATTTGTTTGCGTGCGTGAGAACTGCCAAATGCGAATTCTCACTGTCACAAGAGTTTTCACATCCATGCTGCAGTCCATTTCAAGATATACAGTATGAAGCATGTTTGCAACTACTGATGAGCGTTCGATAGCCATGCGCATGCTCTGCATGTGATATCTAAATCTTTTGAAATTACTTCTGGAGTCTTCATTTCAATGGTATATACCATAGACTCAGCCTTAACGCCTCCTTTGCGTACAATAGTCAACTGAAGGTGCTCATAGAGAATGGTTTACATGGTAGTGAAATCGACTACCACACGGATTGAAAGTGTGACCCACACATAGGACAATTATTGCTTAAGCAAATAAAATTTAAAGCCTCATTCTGTATTGTGTTCAAATTTTTTCTTTCCATCGTTATTTATAAGGAAGCTACGGCCATATGTAATAGATGTCATTATTTTGAATAACGTTGTATATTGTGCCTTTTAATCTTTTCGAGTGTGGTACTTGCAAAATATTTTAACTAGTAAGCGAGTAAGTCAGTCAATTCATATTCAAGTGATATACATAATGCGCGCCGTGTTGGAATTTTCGGTAAAAAAACTAGCTCATAATTATTCTGAGATGCATCTAAATTTTATTGTAATCCCATTTTTCGATGCGCTACAAACAAATTGCTGAATTCGTTAATTAAATTGTTAGTTTTTCACTAAGAAAAAGGAACATTTATCTCTTTGAACATCATATTGTTTATAGGTTGGCATGCTATCGTAAATTGCGACATGTGTATTGGGTAAAGCAAAAATCGTTCAGAACGTTCTATAAAATACACCGTTTGATCTAGAGCTGCCAAATTTGGTAGGTTGTTACTTTTTGGATAGTAAATGTTCTCTAATAAAGGGGTTTCAAGATTTTAGTTAGATTTTTAATTAATTCAAAATTAATCGGAATATATAAACGCACGAAAAACATTTTACGCACTTTTAAAATTTCAAAAATTAGCTTTTAAGTGATACCGTGCAATTCTTTTCAATAACTTCAATAAGTTTTTAAAAATAAGTTTGTTTTAAATGCAGTTTTGTAACAATGCTTTTCCTAATACAAAATAGCAAGATCGTGAATTATCAAAGGTAATATTTTAATAGCTGTCGCGTGAAAAAGCAAAAAGTAATTTGATTTTTCTGTTTATTACAAACATAATTTTAAACATTTCATGTTTTATTAACTGTAAGTCGCGCCAAGTTGTGGCAGCCCTTTACCATAATTCTGGTAACCCTATGACGTATCGAAGCGGATGACGCCATTTTAAGTTAGTTCTGTCCTGGGAGCCAACAAGTGAGATATTTTGTAATTTGTGGTGGCTAAAAGACACAGAGCATATGGCGGTGTTCTGTCCTTTGTAATTTTAACATGATTCTGTTTTCAGTCTGGCATGCTATATGTGAGGCGTGATCAAAAATAGTTCGAAATACTCTACATGATAGACTGTTGGACCTAGAGCAACCAAATTTGACGTGTAGTTACTTCTTGAGCAGAAGGTGCTCACTAAGAAAAGGTTTTCAAAATTATACTTAGCTTTTTTTAAGATTTTTATTTAATTGAAAAACAATCGATATTTTGTCATTTTTCCTCAATAAATTCAGAGCATATAAATGCACAAACGCCATTTTTACACCGCCTTAAAATTCGAGAATACCGATTTTATTTCCTTGAAATGTTTTCCCTCATTTTAATAAATTCTTAAAAATTTAGCATGCGACGGCTGAAGGAATAGATCTTTACGATTCATTCCCTATTGAAATGCTCAGTAATCTGTTTAATTTTGTAGTCGCCTTTTGCAGTATAATTCCAAATTTCATTAAAGTATATCTCATTTTGTATTATTTTGATATAATTTCATGAATTTGTAAAATTTATTTAGAACGACTGCAAAACAGTATTACAAAAACGCAGACGATAAAATAAATAATGCCTTTTAACATGTTAACATTATCATACTACGATATTTCTCACTAGAGTTTTCTATATTAGTATCTGTCATTTTGTATTATTTTGATATAATTTCATGAATTTGTAAAATTTATTTAGAACGACTACAAAACAGCATTACAAAGACGCAGACGATAAAATAAATAATGCCTTTTAAGATGTTAACATTATCTACTACGATATTTCTCACTAGAATTTCGAATTTTCTTTGCTTTTAGTAGTTTTCTAAATATATTATATTTTAGGAGCATGGTTTCCAAAATTTGTGTAGATCAATATCTTGTATGTATTTCGTCTCATGAAAAGAGGAAAAGACAAATCATCGATTTTTTTTGTGATAATATAGAGAATGGATTCAGAGTTCATTGCACTTAAATCTACACGGGTTTGCCTACTTCCATTTTTATATAAACCACGATTAATACATAAAACATATAAACTTAAGTTCGAATATATTAGCATATTCTTATACATTCATAATAAAGAAATACGGGTATTAGAACTGCTGGAAAAAATATTTCTATGAATATTTTTCTTTTACTGCGGAAGAATAAAAAATCAAACATAAAGTGAATTTTCGAAAGCTATCTTATTTTTACCGATTGCTCTCTTCCACTTTTACACGCATTCCGAATACTAAGTCCTTGTTCCAATTTTACCCATCCGAGAACTCTTTGCATTTTTTTTACCCCCTCCCTCTCAAAATACCAGCAGATCCTTTCTTGAATGATGAAACTTAATCCGTATTTCCGAGATCGGATATTCATATTTCGGAGTGTGCCCCACAGACTTCAACAGAAGAAAAGAGTTTTTCTTTTTGATATTCAGTTAGGGTTACCGTACCTAACCGGAACAACCCTTGGAATCTCTTCTGGTAGCGAAGCAACTGAGAGCATTGCACGTACTCGGACAAATCGATTGAAACGTATTTTGCCCGGCAAAGAGAGGGTTCTTTTTGGCAAAAAGCCCAGTCTTTATTCTACGAAAGAGACGAGTTGTTCTCTTCCTTTTAGTTTTTTCAACGGACCCGGGTTTCACTATTTTTCCTTTTCCCTATCACAGAACGCTGCCATTTGACCTTTCTGAAGGTCCTTAAAATAGTTCCGATCTAATACATAAATACTTTTTCTGCTTTCTTTTCTTCTTTTCAACATTTCAACAGAGAAATGTTGTTGAATGACATTGATATATAAGTTCGAAGTCTTTTTCCCGAGTTCTTCTGGATAGTGTTGGGAACAATGCTTGTAATCCGCCCAAAACACCAACGGGAAATTTATTTTGATGGGGGTTGGAAGGGGGAAGGAGTTTTTGAGTTCTCAAGATTATAAGGGCTGCTGGAAAAGATGTTCGAACAGCGCTGGACGGCTGGTTCTGATTGCTTCTAAAAATAGCCCCAGACACCTCAACAATGTATGGGGGCTCTACCCTTCTGAAAGCTTGGCACTCGCATGCGAGAGAAAATAGTTTTTTTTATTTGCCGAGTTGTATATGTCATGTATGGAATTCTTTATAAAGTGAAATTCGGTTGATTCTAAAATTTTTAATTCGAAATTTTTCTCCGGTCCCTTGAATTTCCAATTAACATACTGTTAAAATAATCGTCTATAATTTGAATTCATTTTGATTAACCTTCCGTCGGGCGTAACTAATCTGTGAGATGAATCACCCATATTTTTTGTGTCTAAGTGCGGGCTTTACCGAGAAAGGGGACTTCTAGACCCAACCGAAACTTCCCTACAACTCACACTAGGGTATTGTTGTTTTTTCTATAGCGCTCTTTTGATGCACACGAGGGTTACGTTAATCTAGTAGAAGAATTGCGCTCGATTAAATTTGCATTGTTGATTTCCCAAATTTTTCTCAATATTTCTTTTCATATACCTGTGTCCCAGTCCCAAATTCAGTGATTTTGATCGTTATTTCCAATATATTGTTTCAAAAATGTCGAATTATTTCGGGCTCTCATCGACAACAGTTATCCTTGTTAAGGAACCTTACGGGGAAACACACGTCATTCCCTCCTGAATTCCTGGATATTTTGTTAGTTGAAATTCCAAGGAAATACAAAAAAGTTATTTAAAACGCAAATATGGCTTGGTATGACAGAATAGTTCAATTTGCTAAGCTTTTCCTTAAGCCTAAGCAAAAATTTATCTTTGAATCTCCCAGATGAGTTGAGCCCGAACGTGTTAGAATTTTTATTGCGACCGATCGAATTGCTGAATCAAAACTAAAATTTGCCAAAAATTGTTTCTGTTAGTCACATAAGTGTCAAATCTAGAGTAGCTTCGTGCGAATGGCTTCTCGTCAATACGCTATTGTGAGGCATTCTCCTCCAGTTTCATTTACTTCGCTCTTCAATTATTTTTTTAAAAAAAATTTCAATAAATAATTTTCAATTTTGAAACCGCTTTTGAGTTATCGTGTTCACAAACAGACATAATTCCAAAATTGTGTTTTTAGGACTCAGGGAGGTCTAGAACGTGGAGATTCGTCAAACTCTCGAGTTTGAATTTTTCGACGATTATAATACTTTCTCTTTGTGTATTTCGTATACGAAGAAGTAATAAATGAAATGTTACGAACCTTTAATGTCGCCTCCCAGCATTGCTAGTTTTGTAGTTAGAAAGAGGCATTTACAGACATTACTTTCTCGGAGTTCTTCAATTTGCACAAGTTATTTCGCATACTTGAACTTGGACACAAATGTATTTAATATCTGCACAGGACACAGTGGTAACACGTTACTGAATAATATTTTCATTCAACATGACTGGCTACGCTCATGCTAAAGTAACCTTTATAAACATGATGTGCTGTTTAACGTAGGACTATGTTCCTCCCATTGGGGTCTTAGGAAGGAATTTGATTCACATGCCAAAACGCCACAAAAACGTTGTATAGGAGATCCTCTATATCTCGGTAACTGCATGTGTTAAAAGCATAACTAATGTCTTATTTTAGAGATAAAGGGTAACAACAGAAGTTACAGAACAAAAATTAACGATCGGAATTTTAGTTCAATGACTACAGAGTCACAAAGTTGGTCAAAATTACGTATGAATTGGTGACGCGATCATCTATACCTCGGTAGCTACACATGTTAAAAACAAAACTAATGTCTTATTTTAGAGATAAAAGGTAACAACAGAATTTACAAAAAAAAATTGAAAATCGGAAATGAGTCACGAGAGAAAAGTAGTCCTACGCCTTTAACATCAGCGGTTGTTTGAAAAAGACAGCCTACCGTCATTTTTTTGTAATATTTTCGCAGGACAGAATGGCAACAAAGAAGTCAATAAACAAAATAAATAATATTTTCATTCAAAATGAATGGCAACGCGCCTGCTAAAATAACCTTTATATGAACTATCCGCTTTCGGCGACCAGCTGTTTTCCAGTAATATTAATAGGCCATCGTTGTATCTTTTATTGCCCACGCCGATCTTGCTTACCCAAAGGGTGTAAAGCATGGCACGAGTCACCATCGCTGTATTTGCAAAGTGGAGAAAAACTTTGGCGAAATCGGTCCAGTTGTTAAGTCTAGGAGAAGTCTGTCAGAGATAGAAGGCGGTGGGACAAGCGACCGTTGATGACGTATGTGGGGGTTATAACCTTTCATGTAGTGCAAAAATTGGCGGAATCGGTCCAATGGTTGGGGCTACAGGGTTTGTTCTTTGGCTTTTCCAATTATTTTAAATATATAGATAATTTTTTGTGTTATTTCACAGCATAATGAAGAAAATGCATTGTTTGATTATAAAAAATATCTTTTCTCTTTGTGGTACTGGAACCAAAATTTGATACAATTCTACAATCCAGTTGTTAAGATCAGATACCAATTTTCACCCATATAGATCGTTGTTATTTTGGGATATGCTAAAATATTCTATGAAATGAGAATTGTCACGAAGATGCAAAGAATTACAAAATATGGTTGAACAATAAGATATATTTATTAGTTTGAAGCAACTCGTAACACGCGAGAATAGAGAACTTGCCCACACCTTATGAGACTCAGCATTTATACACTTGCAGAATATTACAGAATCATCCAGCTAGAATTGTTGAGAAAGATTTAGAGTTGCCTAGAGAACAGTGGCGAAGTAACCGGGGGGTCCAAGGGGGTATAGATGCCCCGGGGGCCAGTTTTAGGGGGCGCCATGGACTCAAAACCTACTACGTTTGTACCATTTTTAAAGCAAGATACGACGAGGGGACGTCAAAATAATACCATAACCCTAGCGCCATTTACTTTTGTTAAGAGTGATGGCGAAGGGAATAAAGAAAATTATATTTTCAGGGCTCCATTTATCCATTCTACGCCACTGTCCGTGATGATCATACGTTAATGCGTTTATGCCATATTATTTTCGGGGTGCTACTTATTCTCGCTACTCTACTGGCCATGGTGACAAAACGTTAATGTGTTTACGTCATATTATTTTCCGGGTGCTACTTATCCATTCTACGCCACTGTCCATGATGACAAAACGTTAATGCGTTTATGTCATATTATTTTCCGGGTGCTACTTATCCATTCTACGCCACTGGCCATGGTGACAAAACGTTAATGCGTTTATGTGAATTTTTAAATTCA
>BGPR01000577.1:301970-322674 GCA_013235015.1 Araneus ventricosus
AAAATTACAAAAAAATTTCAAATCTTTTGTTAGTGTTTCCCTCAATAGATGGAGATTCGTGCACGCATCTATTTGCCTTGTTTACATTGTAACACACGTTTGTTAAAGCGTCAACCCTTTGTTCCACATATGTTATAAGAGGTAAGATTTTAATCCCTTCTTTTTACACTTTGTTCTGGAGATTGTCTTTAATTTTTTCTTTGTGGATAAATGTTTTTATTTCCAATACATTCCGGTTTAGGTTCAGGCCAAAAGAGGATATTAAATTCAGACCTTAAAGTCTTTTTCCTCTACAGGAAACCTATTCCATTTTTGAATCTGCATGAATGTCTGGCCTCTGATGAAGTCATTCACCAGATTTTTACTTCTTGTCGTTGTCTACTATTATTTTTTACTCTTCCACATTTTGATTCCCTTTTTTTTAATATTTTTATTTATTTTATTGTTGTAGTACAATTCTAATGAAATTTATTTTGTTTCTGCCTGAAACGATAAAGTTCTTTGTTGTTAATACTTACTTAGAAGAATTATTATAAATTTGACCTTGAGATCTTGATGAATGTCCACGTTTAGACTTCCCTTAATCCGTGAAAAAAGGGAATTATGAATATCGGTCTGGGGATACACGGATGAGAAGCCTCGGATACTTCAGCGGGATTTCGCTTCCCTTGTGGGTATAGTAATGGCTAGGGCAGCCAGTGATAGTGCGTGCCTCCTACGGGAGAGGTCGGGCCATTAGGTTTCGGTTATAGCCATTAGGACTCCGGCCTCAGCATTCGAGCTATTGGAGTGACCATCACTCAGATACATCGAACGTTTTCGCGCAGGTCGGGGTGATTTCAATATGAATTATCGGTCTGTGAACACGATTACTCAAAAAACCATGATCTAGATAAGGGGTTCTCAACCGTTATTTCCTCGCCAACCCCTTGATTAATCTTTTTATTTTCGCGTATCCTCTACTGTCATATCCTCCCCACCACCGCCAACAAACATCCGTTTATGCAAAGAAGTTTTTATCCATTGATAAAAACTTCTTTGCATAGACGGCTGGTTGGCTCGACTAATTAACCTAACTGAGGTTAGGTTAGTTAGACCTAATAGTCTTAGTTAGTCTGACCTAACTAAGCTCTTAACATCATTATTTTAAGAGCTTATGTAAGCTTAAGAGTCGAATAACTCGAATTAATAACATTTGCTGGATTTATTTTTGATTTTACATTTTGTCTCATTTTTACAATAGTATTAATTCAACGCCTAAACAAATGAAATCAGTGTAGTAATAATTTTGCATTAGCTTATAAAGATAGCTAAAAATTACGCTCTTTACTTTTTTGTTTCCGACAATACCAACTTTTTTTCGCGCACCCCCAACTTGTCCTTCGCGTACTCCAGGTTGTTCTTTGTGTGTTTGTTGTTTATAACACTCTTTAAATGGAGTTTTCTCTGTATTGTGCTTTTCTTTAAATAAATAAACACCAAAATTGCAGATCTGTGTCAAATTTTGGACTAAATCTGACTGTCGGTCTGCCTATTCATGCACTTGGGAACGCCATAAACGCAGTGAGCAAGATGAATTAAAGCTGGTATGAGGTTTTCACATCAAAATTGCAGATCTGTATTAAATTTTGGACACATTCTATCGATTAGAGGGGATAAAAATTCATTCTCGATTATCGTCACTATATTACTATCAAAACCTTTTAAATAAATAAAACTTCCTTCTTTTGTAGCCGTGTTGTACTGTGTTAAGTGACTAGAGCTATCGTGTAAAAAAGATAATTTATTAACTGAAAACTTGACACTAAATTAAGATTACTTAACTTAAGACTAATAAACTTAAACGAAAATTCATCAATCGCAGCTAATATCAGCATTTTTAGAAAAATCTAGAAAAAGAAGTAGTTGTAGTAATTACAAATCAGTTATAGCGCTGCTCAACCGGAACTTAATAGCACAACCGGCTAGATAGTGATAATTGCCACACTTTCCTCTTCATTTGGTATTGACCTGGAGATTTATTTTAAGGTTTACCTAATTGAGTTACCAGTTTGTTCGTTCAAATGATTGCTACCTGACCATAGTATTTGCTTTCACAATATAGAAGACATTAACCTTCAAATAAATACCTTTAATAACAAGAATTTAAATTATATAAGGTACGGGGCCCAAATATCGTCTACATTCCTAATCCAAAGGTGTCTTCTTAATTTTTAGTGGCATATGGTGGCCGCTACTGGAACAACAAATCTCCCCCGCCCGCATAAAAGCCAATCCCACAATAGGCGCCTATGGTAATGTCTTTTACCACGCCAAGTTGATCATTGTGCCCGCTAGGGTTTCCGTGTTTACTTTGATTGGCGCGAAACTGAGATTTTTCTTCATCGTGTTTTGAAAACCATCCATCTTTATTTACAATTAACAACTAATAACAAACTATTTTCAACTTTAATTCTTGCTCATATTAAGCACATTTGTAAGTATTTATATAGTTGATTATTTTTCTAACTTATGCATATTAGATTATTTATTTTAGCAAAGAATTATACACTATATACTTACAACAGACTATACTAATAACAGATAGCATCTCTCGGTCGTCGAAATAAAAAAAATTTACAAAGCATTTCTCGCCAAAAAAAGCGATTTATCGCCAAATATTGGCAACGAAAACACTCCCCATAGGCGTCTATAGTGGGATTGTTTTTTATGCCCCCCGCGCTACAGTACTTTCTTGAGAGAGCCATTTGAATCTGTGTTGTTTTTTCCTTTTGTCTGTGAATTTTTGCTGATTTTCGTGTTAGGCGAATTAATAATCGTGTTCATTACTTTTAGCGTAATCAGTAAAGATCAAGTCATAACGTTTTACCATTTGAGGCAACGATAGTGATTATAATCGGCTTCATTTTGGTGAAGTTTATCTTTTGGTTTGCGATCTGATTCCGAAGGGGCATTCTGCCATGTTTGAGGGTTAGTTTGTTCCCAATATCACCCACTTGCTGTTTCCCATTATCGCCCATTTGGGTATTCCCATCATCGCCCTTGCCCTTTGAGGAGCACTATATTAAAAACAATTACCTTTAAAAAAATACATATTTCATGTCATATCACCTGACAATGCTCCTACGTTCTTTTTTATTTTGATGTTTTATTTAAGGGGAAAATTTTGAAAGAATACTGTCTTGTATTACTTTCAATTTTGTTGTGTCTTAATTTTCATGTTTAACAAAGAAAGTATGATCCTAACATTATTTCCATCCATTTTAGACATAGGCGATATTAGGAACATATAGTGGGCTATATTAGGGACACTATTTTTGATTAGGACACGATTATTAGTACCGATATTAGGAAACGATTCTTGACTAGCATTCGCTAGGCAAGAATCGAAGTCAGGAGAGCATCAAGAGTCTTCACTCGTTTTTTGCTTTATAAACAATATATTTTTAATCCTTTTATAGTAATATTTACTAATTACTGACATATCCGTGCACGTAATATCTTACTTCAAATACTTCTTTTAAGCTAGAAAAAACATCAGTTTTGTTTCTGATTTGTAAATGTTATTTTTCCTACATTTTTCAGTGAAAACTTTTCAGAAAATTATCCGAAATTTCGGGTTCCAGGAGTTACAGTATTAAAGTGTGCGTTGTCATCAAGAACACAAAACTGCACAACATTTCAGATCTCTAGCATAACAGGAAGTGAGTGAAAAACTGATTACAAATTTCCCTCTTTACAAACACGAAACAAGTCAAATTAAATAAAAGAGTATACAAAGAGTAATAAGAAAAGTAGACACACAGAAAAAAAGCATTCATCATCCGTTGATGGCTACAATGAGTATTTTTCGCCACATAGACACTACTGACCTTATTCCCCTAATCTAATCCTATTTCCAAATCATAATAACTTCTGCCTGGTTGGAAAAACAATTAAATCGATGAACAACGGCTCCCCAAATGTGCAACCTGATTAGATATACTCCGAAAATAGACTCAAATATGGATCATCACACTTTCGGATAATAGTTACGATATCAATATACATGATTTTAAATTATTTGTATTAAAAATTTTAATATCCATAAATTGTTCCGAATCTAAAATACGCTAATGCTTTGTCGTCTCTGTAGCGAAGACAACAGAGCGCCACATGTTAAAAACAAAACCAAAATGTTGCCTCGCGTGTCTCGTTTTCAATGATTTGTCATCGTGCGCAAATTTCACAAAAGCAAACTAGGTTGAAGCTAACAGAATATTAAACATTTTTTCTGCCCGGAAAATGACGCCTACATGCGTCACGAAACAAGTAATAAATTCGAAGAATTTTTGTCTGGAACGTGCATCATTTTCCTTTTTCAGACAGTTGCAACGAGTTAAACGCACCATTTATTTAAATAATCTAACAATTTCAAAATAACAGGGCATTCCTCAAAATAAACAAAAACAAAATGAAGTTCATTTAAACACAAAAAATGATATCTAGGAAAATAAACAGCAGTTTATTTAAAAAATAGACTGTCAAAACTTTTCTGGTACTTAATTTCTTTAGAGATCATATTTAATTTTCAAACTTTTGTTTACCAAAATTGTAAATGCGGATTTATTTCAAATTTCCAAAGATGGAATTTCGTAGTCGAATTTTCATTCACTTGTTGATGTGTTAGAGTTTTGAAATTGTGTATTATTGATGACAATACAGTGTGCTAATATTTTTGTAATTCAATTATCAGTTAAACATGTGGCGCCACCTGGTAGTTATTTTGATAATTAATTATGTTATAGGTTCATTACTATTTATAATAATGAATAATAAACTAAAAGCTAAGAAGAAGGAAATAATTGAAACAGAAATTTGTATTTTAAGCACACTAGTAAAATTGTGTTCTAAAAAACTGTTTTTATGAAATGTATTTAACGTTATTTGTTTCATTTCCATAAAGATGGAATTTTGTTATCGAATATTAACTCCCTTACTGACAGGAATGGCGCTAGAGTGTGCCCGAAGGGGGGCCCGATTTCCCCAACAGGGGAGCACGATCTCCCCGACAGGGGGGGGGGGACTAGTGTAATGAAACTGGTCTCAAATTTCCGCCAGATTATTATTTATCAACTACAGTTGAATACCCCGTACAAAATTATCCCCAACGGGGGGCACAACATCCCCGACAGGGGAGGCCCTGGCCCCCGGTCCCCCCTCTGGCTCCACCCCTTCTTACTGATGTAGTTGAGTTCTAAAATTATGTTCAGTTATGTGTTCTCGGTGAAAATGCAATAGTTTAATATTTTCAGAACTTAATTATCATCGGCTAATTTTATATAATCTTTTATTAAATATAAAAGGTTCTATCTGGTAGTGAATATGAAAAAAAAAAACTGATTACAAGAAGCAATAATAATTACACTAAACAATCGTGAAATATATTTACGACTAAAAAGTAGAAAATAGTGAAAATGTTTTTAAGAACATGCTTTTATAAGTATTATAAGAAGTGAAAACAGCTTTTTATTAAAAACAAAATTTAAAGTTAAACAAAATCATAAACAATGAATCGCTGAGAACAATATTATAAGCAAATTAAGCTTAATTAATTAATTAATTGGAAATTCTATTTAGATTGGGCAAATTTCTTACTATTACATGCCAAATCTTTGAATTCAGTTACGAAATTATTAGTCGTTTAGTGCTTACTCGATGGATAATTTCAAAAATCCATCATACTGTAAAATTTCTGATACAATATCGGCCACTGGAACATCGAAATGAAAGTGATCTCTGAAATTTATGCATCTGCCGATTTATATTTAAGCATCATTATGGAGTCCAGTTATGTTATGCTTCCCGTTAGAGCATACCATACATTTAGTTTTCACTGAAGATTTCCTGTTTTGTTTTTCAAACTGTGTTGCACAGTAGATTTTAACACCAATTACATAAATCAGAAACGTATTTGATAAAAGTAGGCTTTATAACAACTTCATTTTAACCCTTTTGACCCGAGTTTTGCAAGATTAAAATTTTACTATGAAAAGTAGTTTAAATCAATGCTGACTAAAAGATGTATACTACGGGTTCAAAGTTTTGCACTTTTCCGATTTCTTGGAAATCTCCTGGGACAATATGTCCCAATCATATAGTCGACTGGGACTATTTGTCCCAATCGTTTAATTGACTGGGACTATTTGTCCCAATCGTTTAGTCGACGGGGACTATTCCACTAGAACATCTGTAAAACTCTCTTTCCTGCCATAAGATTAGCATATAAGGGAAACAACTTTACAGCTTCGTAACAATAATCTTGTAGTAATTTGATCATTGATGGGATATATTGTCCCAATTGTATTTGACATGTCCCACTGTCAAATACGATTGGGACAATATATCTCACACAAAGAATTTATTCAAAATTTCTTAAATATGATATTAAAAAGGTTAAATTATTACTTAATAAAAGAAATAAGAACCGTTTCACACTAAGTATGGCATAAATATATTTGTACTGTAAATTACTGTAAAATTAAAAAAAAAAAAATACACCGATTGAAACTTGAATAATGTTCTTGCTCAAAACCATAAGTCCGCTATTTGCAATCAGAGAGTTTTTCCAAGTTTTTTTAATCATAATTTTATTCCCTGATTCCTTAAGAACACTGAAAACATAAAATCCCATTCAAAAGTGAAATTTATTTATCAATAGGAAAGGAAGTCTAATCTCCGGACACATATGCCCCTTAGCGCCGTAAAGGTTAAAAAGAACTTACAAATGTCTTCTTCACTGCGTGCTTTTATTTCATAATAATGTGAGAAGAAGTATCCAAAGATATTGGTTAGAAATAATGACTGATAATTACTTTCCTCCCAAGCATCCACTTGGCAGGCATTCCTATACATTTTGATCTTAAAGAGGTTCTCCTAGATTTCCTGTTTGGCGCAGCATGGCCAATAAACCCCAAATCTTTACGCCAATAAACCCCAAAACAGCCAATCAACCAACCTAGATTTGCTGTCCACGAATTTTGTAATTGCCATTTATCTTCTTCCTAAAACAACATCATGCTGGCACATGATATAATTGGTATGAATATAGATTTAAAAAATTCACTCTTAGTCTCACAGCCCAGGTATTGGTCAATATAGAATGTCTGAAGAATGTGATCACATTTTGATTGTTTTATTAAATACCGCACAATTGGCTTTCAATATTTATGACAAACTGCATTAAAGTATTAATTTACTTTTTTAGTGGTTAGATTATATTTTCCAATTGAAGAGCATTCTGATTTATACTGAGCGTTTAACTTGAAGTCATGGAATCGCACATATTTGAAAAAATGTCATTCCGAATTTCAGCACATTCCCTTTCCATTACTACCTTCAATTCATCAACGGTTCATCATCACAATTCATCAAAGGTTCAATTCCTCAAAAGAAGGTTTTTAACCTTCTGTAAATAGTGCTGTCAGGTCTGTCGGCTGTGGCGAGGTCAATTTTTACCTTCTCCCATGCTTCCTCGATTTCCCACTGGGTTCTGCTGGTCTTTACAAGGGTGTTTCAGTGTAAATGTTTTTCAATGTTTTAAAATTTTTAATTACGACTGTTCTTTAATTTTTTGTTCTTTTGTGCTTGTAAATTCTAATGAACGCTGTTTGTGTTTATTCTTTGTGTTGGCAACTGCCTTCGCGGTCTTTTTAATTATTTCCATGTAATTATATTTTTGTTAATTTTCTGTGGTAAAAAAACTTAAGTGTTTTTTTTTCGAAGTGTGTGTCTTAGTTTCTGTGTGTTACTTGCCAATGGGGATTGTTTTGTTTATAATTTGTTCGTGAATATACACTTGCAATTTTTTGCTAACCCGGTTTTTGGTGTTATCTGTATATATTTTGTGGTTTCTGTGTCCCCTCCTGCCTGTGTAAAGGCCTTACACCCTTCCGAGTAGGCTGGGTCGGAGTGGGTGTTAAATAAAAAAATCATCAACGGTTGCAGATTTTATACCATAAATTTTATTCTTAAAAATCCGCACATGAAAATATCCAGTGGTGTAAGCCTTATCGCTTAAAATTAATCGTCTGTGAAACTTGTGGCGTTTCGCTTCACCAAATACCACTCACAAAACTCAACCCTCCTATCTGGATCATCTTTCATTTAGAGCGTGGTCTAAATCCGGTATGTAATATGTCCACTTAAATCGTTTCAAAATACGGTAGTAACTATCCTTTGTAATTCCTACTTCACGAGCAGCCTGACAAAGTGGTGTTCTAGGATTATTTTTTGAAGGTTGTTTGGCTTTTAAGGAGTAATTTAGATCTCTTCACCTTGGAGTTTCTCTCAGCTCTCTTTCACCTTCTGTCTTCTTTTTCGATTAATAGATGACGCAGGTGTCTAAGATAATTAGCCTTTCCGCGTAAATTGGTGGTTGGGGAAAATTTTGAGAGTTTGAGCGGGAAAATATTGGTTTTATTCTTTGGGTGCCATTTTGTTCTCTGCTCGCTGAAGGTAAGATTAATACTTTTTTTTATTAATGTTTTGTTATTATGACGGCATTTTAATGCTCGATGGCTAATGACTTTTATTTTAAAAATATTTTTTAAACTAAATTTTATAAGTATTTTTGTTCTGATGTGTAAAAAGTTTTGTGGTCAGTCCTTACTATGTCTTTCTCTTCTCTTGGGATCTTTCTTATCATACGAAGTTTCCTTAGACGAAAGTCAAGCTTCTAACAGAAAAAGTCCCATTTTTTTACCCATACCAGCAGATGACTCTTGATAACGTCTGCTTGGCTGGATTCTTTTATTATTTACAACAGTTTTTCAGATTAAATTAATTTTGTTTTTCTGTTTATATAAAATGTTTTGGTTCTTGGCTGTAGACGATGCATTGCTAACACCCTTTCTTCCGTGTTTGCATCGCTCGAAGATCTTTGTCTTCCGGGACTTTGTTTCTGAACATTCTGAATAGTAACCAACTGTTTTAAGTTTATCTCTAATTCGTATTGTGGTGAGTCTACTAGGCGGATTCGTGTAAATTCGAAATCATCCTTGCACTTTTACAGCGATTTAGCTCTTCCAGTACCACTTCAACAATAATTTTCTTCCTACAGAACGTAATCTAGATTAGGCCATTATTTCTCAAATATTAAAACTACAACATAAATATAATTCAGCGTTTTACCAGCAGAAGAGGCGTTAGAATTCGTCCGACGGAATGGCACTACCTGCTGTACAAAGAAAGGGGTTTAATGATGATCTTCTCAAATTTTCGACAGATCTTTATTTATCTGTTAGTTGAATAGTCTTTAGCGTGAATGGGCATAAAAGTTACCCTGACAGGGGACCCTGGCAACTCCTGACCCCTCACTGGCGTCACCAGCTAACATAGAGCGATAATATTTTTTTGAGACACGTTAATGGACGTTTTAGCTTGGAACGAGAAAAGTTAAAACATGGGATAGATCTAAATTTGGCAGCAATTCAATAAAATATTATGTGCCGTTAATGTGTCTATTTTGAATTTCTTGACTGTGGGAAAATAGTTACCGAAACTGACTCAAGATATTTCACCGGCTGCTATTTAACTTTGGTGTAGCGCGCCGACAGACCATAAGATTGTTATGAAAATTCGAGATGTTCCATCATATTCCGGAAACTGCCAAATTTACTCACGTTTACTGCGAAATAAACGCCAGCAGTCGCTACTTGAAGTTTCTGCTTATAAGCACTTCTGTAGGAGTGACATTTGATAAAACCATTGAACAATACTCATAATGCATTTTCTAACTGGCTCATATTGAAGGCAAAATAATTTATAGTTCAATACATATATCGGCAAATATAAAACTCTTAGTGTAATCACCATTCAGCATGAAATTCAAAATAATTCGCAATATTACTGTTGAATCCAAGAAAAGAATCCAAAACGTCTTCCGCTGGTGTGGTACGGAAGTTTGGAGAAGAGGTGCCAGCTCAGGAGTCGTCCTCGTCATCTGGCTGCGGTTTAAAATGACGAGTTCCGTCCCAAAATAGCCCTCATGTTGCTTCAGAACGGGATGTTAATATAACTAAAATAAAGTGGACGCTATAACTAAAACGTTATAATGAAATTTCGTATATGGCCTGGACATCAAAATTATAGATCTCTGTCAAAGTTTAGACCCAACAGAGTAATAGAAAGAGGTTCCAAACTGTAAACTCAATTCTTTTTTCAATCTGACGAAACTAAACACAAAACGAGCGAGAAGCTTGAGGGGAGGACAGTTTAATTGGTTTTTCTTCAGTTTGCTCTCTCTTATTTCCACCATGAAAACAGTAAGAAAAATGTTTTACTTCTGGAATCAAATCTTTTCTCAAATGACACACAAAACTTCCTTCGTCGCGCAAAACTTATCTTGATTTCTGATAAAAATCTTATTCCACAGAACGGACATATCGAATGTCTGACTAGCAGTCAATGGAATCAAACTTGTGCTTTCTTACAGCGTGTCTACCCTCTTCAAAATCTCGAAAAGAGAGCAAAAATGAAAAAGAACTCTTATTTTAGAAGCAAGTACAGCCAAGAATGCGGGCGAGGGTTCTTACCTCTATAAAAGGAAATGTCTGGACATTCTTTCCCGCTTTTTTGTCGTTACACCCTCCCGAATGGAACGTCTCGAAGGGTCTTAAAAAGAGCAATCCTTCGCCATGAAGCAGAACAATTCCATTAGGGTTGGCAGGGAAGCTCTTTATTTCGTTTTGGGAGCTAATTTCGCGGCTAATTTATGAAAGAAAACTTGGGTTTCAATTTGAAGAACTGTTGATACGTTTTCTTTCAGGCAAAAAAATAAAAAACGCATCTAGAACTAAAATCTACGACGAAGTTGCTTTTGTCTCAGTAATATTATTGTATAGTTAACGATCTAGCTATTGTTTTAAAAGAGTTTTAATAAAAAATATTGAAAATACATTGTATTAGAGTATTAATAAATAGAGTTTTCTTGTTTTTATTATTTTCTCCTTTTTTGTCCTTAATATAAAACGCATTATTATAAATGGTAAGGGACCATGAAATCAATTTTTCTCGAATTCACTAGGTGCAATGAATCCAAATTTAATTTAATGGATCGATTAACTGATAATTAATTTCGGAAAATATAAAAATAAGGAATTGTATTCGATTTATTAACATATGATTAATATCTAAATTGCAGAAAAATCTACATAAAATGTATTAAATATCTATAAAATGTATCTACAAAACTATTGCCGTTATAGGGAAGATTGTTTGGCGCGATGATGTTACGTTTAATGGCACATTTAACACTCTGACTCCTAAGCCGGCCATAACCGGCCATGCGACTTTTATGCTAGTGGGGCGTATTTCGGCTGGTTGCTGTTCCGAAAGGGGGGCGAAAGCAGTTGGGCGAGTGGTCATTAAAGGGACCCTTAGGGGAGAGATAAGAGATGAAAGGCCTGTCATTCATATCTCCCGTCACCCATAGTGAGGAGAAAAGGTGTAACGGGGCGGAGGAATATATTCCACAGATCAATTAACAAACAAACCTCCGTATGTAACTGTATTTAGATTTTGAGAACTCTTAGTAGTCAGAGGGTTAATCGACATAGTTGTAGTTACTGAAGGTATAGTGTGGTGCGGCAGTTCAAACAAAGGATTAATTGGACTATTCTTTTTTGACAGGTACTGTGTCTGGTGCCAGTTACTATTACTTGAATTTACTGCAAGAATTTGTTTTACCTCTCATTCGGGAGGCCTTTGGCGAATTTTATTTCCAACACGACGGTGTACCTCCACACTATCATCGTGATGTAACTGCATATCTTGATGACAATCTTTCAAACAGATGACTTGGACGAGGAGGTCGCATAGAATACCGTGCCCGTTCCCCAGACCTGACGCCACTCTTTCCGCTCGTTACAGTGATAGTCTGTCGAACTTTCTTGTGTGACAAAATACCGTCAGATTTGAATCGCTAATAACTACGAGACTAAAATTGCGAAAAGAATGGTTGACCCCACAACGGATAGATCATATTCGTAAGAGTTTGTCCATAGAATTTGTTTTGCCTGTGATGTCATCGTACCAGTGTAAGCGCATGAGCGTGATTATCATGAATTACCTTTATGTAAGATTATAAATAAGTTTAGCGTGGAAACGCGTTTAGTTAGGAGGTTGATTCTGATGTCATTTTAAAGAACTTGAGGAGTATTACTAGGACCCAAAGTGAGAGAATAAAAATATTTATCAGAATATAAGTAACATACGTAAAAGAAACATTGTATTAAAATTTAAATTCAAAAATTTGAATATTACGGGAAATATGAACATTTGTAGTAAGTAATGTTTTACTGCAAATACGCGAAATTCAGTTCTATATACTGTTAACAGATTAAGGTCATAACACTGATAAAGAAGCGGATTTAATGAAAACAAGTAGCAGAATTTTTTTGTTTCTTGTTTATCTTTAGAATCCCGGGTTCCCGAAAATTGTAAGATTTTCATACTTTTTTTATTCCCCGGAAATTTGCTTGGCTTCGGGGAATTCCCGGGAACGAATGGGCTGATGCGCAAAATTAAAAACTATAAAAAACATAAGAAAGGCGCAGTTCGGGTCCGCGCCGTAGATGTTTCGTGAAAAAGTCGGGATAAAATCATAAAACAAGTGTTTCGTATTAATATGTAATTTAATTATCAATCTCTTTAATACAATATTTACACAGAGTAGTATAATGGTTACAGAATAGATAAATCACAAGTTTATCGCATGTAGCAAGGGTCTGTGGTTTATGATTTTAGACCAGCGTTTTCACCAAAAATCTACGGCGCGAACCCGAACTGCGCCTTTCTTATGTTTCTTTTGGAGAAAGCTGGTTTTTGGTGGACTATATATGTGGGAATTAATGGTCTTCCACTTTTAATTAAAAAATAACTCTTCTGTTTTGGTGAACAAAATGCGTCTTGATAGTCCACAAAAAAGTCCATCATATTCAGCAAATTTGAAGATTGATTTTTCTATCTTTTTCTACAAAGTTTTGGCATCTTGCTCAGGTTTTTAATAGCAAAGAGAAAAAGTAATGTCTTTAAATCATTAGTAAAACCGTATTAATTAGAATAGTTTTATGTTCGAAACAAAACTTGTTTTAATTCGCTGCAATTTTCTGAAGTTTATTTACAGTAGAGTAAGACGTATGATGTGATTTCCGTGATGAAGAAACCCGACAAATACACAGCGGATATACGGGAACGCATACAAGATGTGCATGAAGTGATATGAAGTAAAAATTTTAATACAAATTTCTAGTTTTGATCCCTTCTTGTAAATGAAAATCACAAAAATACGATTCATAGAACATTTCAGAACATTCATTTCCTCAACAGAAAATTTTCTTTTAGTGAAGCAGAAAAATGAAAAGCTAATTTAAGTGAGATGTATCGCATATACGAAATGTTTACATCCAAAAAATATTGTAAAAACTTTCACATTTAAATTTGTCACATCTAATGTAAATCACCGTGGAAGTACTATGTATTCCTTAAAATTATTCGCTAGATAACTTCATACCTAAAAAGGAGTTAATCTTCTCTCTCACTAAAATAAGTGAAACTTTCATTTTATTTTATAAAAATGAATGAATAAAACTAATTTATAATGTTGTTACTTCTGCAAAAACAACCAAACTTTCAGCATGTACATTTTCCGTGTTATCAAATTTGAATTTAAAAATCCAGGTCTTTTTTAAATTTCTTAAAACATTTTATAAATTTAAATACAACTTAATGCGCTGTACCAGAGGTTACATTCATAAACAAAATTCGCTATTTTAATTCTAATCTGACTCTCGAACACAAACTGTTAGCGGCATTTATTAGAAGTCTGCATAAAACAAAATATTTTGCTTTTGGAGCAAAATTGCGTTAAAATCCACTTTCTGTGTTGCTACTGTAATCAGCACACTTTTCGCTTTTTAATCTTAGTCGCCGAAATGCTTTTATAGAAACGTGTCTACTGCTTCTCCTGAAGTAATTAGAAAAAAAGGGAAAGGCAGTGTTTAGACAAGTTGCCTCGAGCTCTTCGAATAAATTAATTGTGAATACGAGGGTCAGGGCCAGATTTCCATAAAGCCAACCGAGGCCATGGGCGCAACCGTCAGGGGGCGCTATACAGAAGAAATAACAACCAAATGTTATAAATTTTGCAATATTGTTTTGAGAAGGTCAGATAAAATGACGCTTTTAAAATTGTTATATTGTTACAATTGTTACATTGAATCAATTGAAAAATGAATTTTTTTTGGTTTTCTGTACATATTATCGTATCTTGCCCTTGCACGTCTTTGTGGGTGTTAATTTTCTGTTATTTCATTAGTAGTATAATTTCGAATAAAAAATAATGTGGTTTAAAGATTATAACGATTGTATTAAGTGCTTATACGTTTCAAAGATAAACTATTGTACATTAAATTGAAAATTATGAGTTTTTAAAGGGGACGCAGAAATGCTTTGGCCTAGGGCGTAGAGGAAAATGTGGAGTTTACGGTACACACCTTTTTATTGCCAATTTTTCTTGGCGCAATTTCAGTTGCCGTCGCCAAATACTGTTTTGGATGTGCAGTGCGATTTTTATTGTTCTCTTGAGCATGCGTCACCTGAAAACGAGAGATTGAGCACGCAATGTCTGTGGCATTTTAAGCGTGTACCGGGAAAAAAATTTTAACTTAAAAAACATCAGCGGCTTCGCTTTCAGCATAGCAGGAAACTAGTAGCTTCGGTTTATCATTGAATGTTAGGTTTTTTAAAAGATTCCAAAAACTAGAATTTCCTCACGCAATGCCTGCGGCATTTCAAGCTTGTACCGGGAAAATTTTTTAATTAAAAAAAATCAAATACCAGCGTCTTCGCTTTCAGCATAGCGGAATACTCGGAGCTTCGCTTATTCATTAAGAAACTAAACACACACCATGTACTGTGTGAAACACATAAGTACCGTGTCTCTCATACACAGTACTGAACCGATATTCAATCCGAAGAATTCCAAACGAAGTTTTATTCAAATTCGAATTTATCGACCAATCACATCGAAGAATCGAACAAAACAGTCCAATCGAAACGTGGCGCATTATAGCCTGATAAGCAAAACACCGATGAAAAGATCAATTTGCGCGCATGCGCGCTTGTCATTCGTTATGAACATCTAGACGCATTCAAAACAAATGCTCTCTCAACGCCGTTCTTGGCGACAAAGAGTTGTCGATCCTAAGAGTAACGAAGTAAGTGGGTACCGTAAACTCCACATAAACCTGCGTAGAAATGTGCAAATCCGGTCCTGGCGAGAATCATTATAATTAAAACTTTAACATTCTTAATTGGAGCAAGGTTTGCCCCGAATTAAATTTCTCAATACATTTTCAGTTAGAACGTTCTTGAATAAGTCTTCCTCTAAAATATATCGTCTTTAGTTATTTTTTATATTGTACAACGAAATACTTAGAGAATTAATAGGTGAAAAAAGTTTGTCATGGTTGTTGTCATAGATAAATTTGTTTGCTAAATCACCTAAAATAAACATCACTAATTTTCGCTAAAGCTACGAATATTCCGGTTTAGTAGTTATAGTTAAAGAAATAATATACACGAAAGGAAATAAGTTAGGAACTTCGTACAGAATATTGTGTCTTGCGTAATTAGCGGTAATATTTTTATCATGCGAGGTTCACGGCCTCATTCAAAACACACGTCACTAGACCTCAACGCTGTGACTTTTAGCTTTTGGGTTATCTCAGATGTACGGATTGTGACAATATTAGAGATTTGTCAAGAGTTCAAAGATGTCATTTACCGAGAAGTAGAGAATACGCTTTCAGCTGATTGAAATAGATTGTGGGCTGTAGTATATTGAGCCTGTATTGACATGAGTGTTATTTGCGAAATCTTTTATAATGTCTAAATCTCTGTTTTACGGGAATGTTTGAGATTTCATTTAAACGATAACATTTAAACATAATCTTAAAAGAAATTCGAGATTTTGCTGTTTACTACGATACATCCCTCCAGAGCCTGTTAAATTTGGACAAGAATGCCAAGATCAAGTTGAGAGCACTTGAAAAATTCTTCTTGTCTTGCAACCGCTTCTTGTTTGCATTTTTCCTTCTCATTTTAATTGTTTAATTGTTTTTCCACCTTGCTTTTACCGTTTCTTTAAAAGTTTTTTTTCATAGTTTCACTGGTAATTCTGTTTAATTTGTTTCTCTTTTTGTTGTAGCACTAATAACGATGCCAAGCTTGTGCTTGTAGCGAAAGTTACAATTCTGTACAATAAATAAACAATTCAATTAAAACAGCCTTTAAGCGCACATGATCAGTAGCGCAAACTGAAGTAAAAATAATTTTAAGATAATTTGCGTCAATTAATTTACTTAAGGCAATTTGTATTTACAATTTATAGAAAACATTATTTAGAGAAAAACTTTTATGAAAATTTGTAGTGATATATTAGAAAAATAATGCGCATATTCATCAATCAGCTAAGAATTAATGTGTACCAACCTGTGGCACTGGTGGTACAATTGGTGAAATGATTCTCCCCTCAACTTTCTCGTATATTTACACAACATGGCGTGGTTTGGGTTAACCTCCAGTCGTGAGCATCTAATCTGTGGTAGTACCTACATTTTTGGGGGCCTAAGTGCAGGTTTTACCGAGAAAGGTGTAGGACTTCTCGTAGCTTTCTGGGTAGCTACCACTCACACTAGGGTATCGTAGTTTGTTCTGTAGTGCTCTTTTGGTGTATATGAGGGGCACATTAATCTGGTAGATGAATTGCGCCCGATTACGCTTGTATTTTTGATTTCCCAAATTTTTCTCAATATTTCTTTTTATGTACCTCCAAAAGTTGGTATACCTGCGTCCCAGCCCCTAATTAAATGATATCGATCGTTATTTCCAATATATTGTTTCAAAATTTTTTCAGGCTTTCATTGAAAACAGTTGTTATTGCTAAAGAACCTTAGAGGGAAATAAATGTCTACTTCCTCCCGAATTTCTGGATATTTTGTTAGTGTAAATTACAAGGAAATACAAAAAAAGCTATTTAAAAACGCAAATATAGCTTTCTATAACCGATTAGTTCAGCTTCATAAGCTTTTACTTAAGCCTGAGAAAAATTTTTACCTTTAATCTCACAGATGAGTCGGGCCCGAACGTGTTAGCATTTATTGCGTCCCACCGAAGGTTAGGATTTGTAAAATGGTGAAAAAAGCGAAAAAGCATTTTGAATTTCTTCCCTTTGAGCAGGTCCAAAATTCGAAACGGATCAATAATTTTGAGGACAAGGCGGCATATCGAATTTCTTTAATTTTGCTAGTTGCACTTTTCGGCTCCAGTGTTCACATACTAATGAATAAAGGCAGCCAAGCCTTCAGTGGATTGAGCCAGACTTAAACTGTTATGCAAAGATGACATACCAAATTTCATCTACGCGTTGTGTTTTTGAATTATTGCGCTCACATACACGAAATCGACAGATAGTTAACCCTTTGGCGGACTTGGCCGAAATTTTGACTAAGATCTATAAATCTGGTCGTAGCGAGCCTACCGATATTTCCAAAACGATATGTCAAATATCATCTCGCCATCTCGTATTTTTGAATTATCGTGTTCACATGCAGACAAAGCGACAACCGACAACTCTTATCCCTGTACCTGCAGCCTTTACAGTTACCGAACAGTTGAATGGGTATGAGACACACACCACACATCAGGCACAGATTATTCCATAAAAAATACGTTTTTCGAGCGCTGGGTGGTCTAAAATGTGGAGATTCATCAAAGTCTCGAGGTCGAATGTTTTGAATATTACATTACAAGATATCCACAAACTATTGTCGGTGTTTCCTTACCTTATAACTTTTGATTAAAGAACATGACTATAAATATTATTATATACTAGCCGCCTTCGGCGACCAGCTTGTTCTTCGGGAATAAATTTTCAATTGAATCATTTATGCATAATTTTATATTCATGGTTCTCTTAAAAATTTTTAATTTCAAATTGTGATAGACATTTAATTCATGTTCTTTCAGTAACTTTGAACCTGTTGTGTTCGCTGTCTGCATGAACGTCCCTAATGGAGTCAAGTGACTGGCTGTGTCATGTAACATCCAACTGCACATTGTCGGCATCAACTTCACGGTCTTATTCCTCTCTCAAAATACGCATTTGATTTTAACTTTAAATTGGAGCGGCAGATTTTACTTCCAGCCGCATGTTAGCTGGATGGAAATATGCTGATTAAAACATAACATTAAAAATTAAGAAATTACTTTAGCTTTCTACAATGGTAGAGAAAAACGCAAATAAATATTTGTTTAAACAATGAAAACAGTTTAAGTTGCGTTGCAACAACGAAAAGTATTGTTGTAAATTATGCCAAAAATATTTTTAAAAATTCATTGAAATTAGAGAAAAAATCGTACGGCAACTTAATTGTGATCATTGAAAAGGTAATCGTTTGCACTATTAGATGGAGTAAAATGAATTTTGCGCTGTAATATTGGCGGAAGTTATTAAGGAAAAACGCTAAAATTTCGCTCAATTTCAAATGATTAAATTTCAGTTAATCTGGAGTTTACGGTGCCCACCTACTTCGTTACTCTTAGGATCGCCAACTCTTTGCCGCCAAGAACGGACATGAGAGAACATTTGTTTTGGTTGCGTAATCATGGTTTTAACGAGTAACATGCGCGCAAATTGATCTTTTCATCGGTGTTCTGAGCATCACGCTATAATGCGCCTCGTTTCGAGTGGATTGTTCTGTTCATCTCCTCGATATGCTTAGTTAATTCATTCGAATTTGAATAAAACTTCGTTTAGAATACTTAGGTTTGAATATCGGTTCAGTACTGTGTATGTTATTCTGTGTGTTTCCGTTTCTCAATGAATGAGCGAAGTTACGAGTATTCCGCTATGCTGAAAGCGAAGCCGCTGATCTTATTTTAAGTTAAAAAATTTGCCCCGGACACACTTGAAATGCCTCAGGCATTGCGTGCGGAAATTCTCGTTTTCGGAATTTTTTTAAAAAAAACCTAGATTCCTAACATTTAATGAAATAGCTTAGCTACTAGTTTCCTGCTATGCTGAATGCGAAGCCGGTGATGTTTTCTTAAGTTAAAAGATTGGTCCGGTGCACACTTGGAATGCCGCAGACATTGCGTGCTCAATCTCTCCTTTTCAGGTGACACATGCGCAGGAGAGCAATAAAAAGCGTACTGCACATCCAAAGCAGTATTTGGCGACGCTAATGAAATTGCGAAAAGAAAGATTGGCGAGAAGCAGTCCGGCACCGTAGACTCCAGGTTTACCTAAAATTTTAATAAATATTTCGGAAAAAGGGGCTCCGAGATGCACACGAGATGTACAGACACGCAAACACGCATTCTGCTTTATTATCAGTAGAGATTAATAAAGTACAACAGAAAAACTTTTTTTAATAACACAAACAAGGTTAAGCGATTACCACGTAGTAGAATTTCGAGGCATGTAACCCATCGAAACTTGGCGGCTGGAAATTGAGTTCCGTCTCGATGTGCTACGAAAGGCTGCCACAATAGGTATTTTGATAGCTGCCAACTCTTTCCTGTTCTTATTTCGCCCCAATATACTTAACTGTTCTTGTATAAAGATTGCGTGCATTGTACTAACCTTAACTTAAACACATCGAGACTGGTCTTAATATCCATCAAAGTGTCGATGGGTTATATGTAGGGTTGCCATACATCC
Organism: Araneus ventricosus; assembly: GCA_013235015.1. Lineage (NCBI taxonomy): Eukaryota > Metazoa > Arthropoda > Arachnida > Araneae > Araneidae > Araneus > Araneus ventricosus. Next base: position 321,736 of record BGPR01000577.1, read on the forward strand.
CGTATATACGGAACCATCACCGTATTTCATTAATCCATCCCGTATTTCAATTTGTTCCGTTTTTGTCACTTTTCTCTATAAACCATGCGCTAGAAACGGGGAAGAAATAGATCGTACTATTGCATATTTATAAGTGCGAAACATCGATATTGGCAACACTGAAATTCCATTCAATCAGTTTGTACATCTAAAAGATTATTTAGAGAAAAGTAATACCAACCAAACACTGCGAAGCAACTATGAAATTGAGTATAGAAGAGAAATGGCTGAAGTTTTCAGTGGATACAAAGTATATTGATCAGAAGTCATGTCTAATAAAGCTATGCGAATACGTATTTGCCATTACAGGCAGCAATGCAAATGTGCAGAGAATATTTTCCCTGATGTTAACTCAATAGTCGGACGAAAGAAACAGGTTGTCAATAGAGACATCTGAAGCGATTTTGAGTTGTCATGATAATTTTAAAATGGCTTGCGCCCAATAATTATGTAAAAGAAGAAAATTGTATAATTAAGAAAGTAAAATCAACTTTAAACTATGAATGGGCTAAAAAGGATTGCCTTCCATATTTTCTGTTATTCTACGTGTTCATTTTATTAGATTGCTTAAGCTCTATAGATTTTTGTCAGAGTAAAATAAACCATTACCTACCCACTTTTTCACGTTTTATTTATTTAGCACTTAAACGCCCCCTATAAATGCTTGGCAACTATGGCAACTCTAGTTATATGCCGCGATAGGCTTCCACGTGGAAATTACTTAACTTTGCATTATTAAAATGTTTTTGAGTTTCCTTTATTAATACGTAATAATATTTATAGTCATGTTCTTTAATCAAAAGTTATGAGGTAAGAAAATCCCGACAATAGTTTCTGGACAACTTGTACTTTCTGTTTGTATGCTTAATATATACAAGAAAGTAAAAAATCATTCCTAAA
>BGPR01000577.1:322684-350862 GCA_013235015.1 Araneus ventricosus
AATGATTTATGTTTTTAACACTCGAGGTGCCACACCCGTCTATGTTGACTTTTCGTTTAACACACCCACTTTTCAGAGAACTTTCACCAACAGTCCTTTTCGGCACCTGCTTGATCGGCGGACGAATAGGACGGCCAGGGTCCCTCAGGGACAGGCGTGCCAACTGACGTGTTAGAATCCATGAAAATTGTTTCGTGTTTGTATGCAGTTGTTTCTGAAGCTCCAAAAATAGAACGATTTCCACATATTTCGAGACATAAAGCCTTTTTTAAATGGAAATAGCTATACAAAATGAATTGCCAAGTGTCAATAAGATATACCAATGTTTCCCAATCTTTTTTTGTGCCATGCCCCACCTAAGCCTTTCTAAAATTCTTATGCCCCCTATGTAACATATGCATACTTTTTGATATTCAAAAATTGGATTGTTCACTGGAGAAACTTAATGATAGGTTTTAGGAAGAAATCACTAGGAAAGTATTCAGAAACATAGTAAGTAAATTTTCAAAACATATAAACTTGAGAACTGAAATTTAAATGCGAAATAATTTAAATTGAAAGATTTTTCTATATTATTTTAATTAGTAGTAATTATTTATTGTTTAAATTTAGTGAGATCCTTGCGCTTGATATTTGCTGCAAAGATATTTTATATTAGGTTCCAATTTAGTTAGCTTCAGTCTCAAGTCTCCTCGTTGTGTTATATTCAGACGATTAGCAGCAAATCGTTGCTTTTAAACTCTAGACGAGTCCATTTTCGAATTGCCCCTCTTAAATTTCTCCCCCTGTGGGGCGTGGACCCACTTTGGGAAATACTGAGCTATATGAATTTTTTTTCTACTGTGAAACATATAGGACATTACTTCATACAGTTAATCAATGATAATAAAATGTGATATATGTAACTATCGAACTAAATCTAATATGTATAATCCTGAATGTACTAAAAAGTACAATTTTTTATTTCAAATATTTTCTACATTTTAGTCTTCAATTCATAATCCGTTATTGTAAATATTATAGAATCTATAAATCATTTTTCTAAATTTTACTATCAGGTGGCGCTACTCGTAGTGAATAAAAAATTAATCAAATCAAACGATTAACTGACAATTATGTCTGAAGATATTAAAATAGCGTATTTTCATCAACTCAGAAACATGGCACAGAATTTCAGCACTCAGCAATTCAGAAATTTAATTCCTCAAATCATTCGTTTAGTTCAAGGAAATAAAATACTACCCATTCATCTAAATATCCACCATGCAGTTTATCTACCATACAATAATGATAGATAAAACTGCATTGTATCCATTGAAATGCTACAGCAAGGAATATATTTCATTAGAATAACTTAGAATCTAACCTTCCCATATATACAGATACACAAAAACTTCAGATAAGCATTCGGAGGAAATGCGATTTATTTCATTCTTTTCATAAACTGTGGACTTTCTTCAAAAGTTTTGCGTTGTTTGTCCTTCAGAGTTCTATAAATCAGGAAAGATAAATAGGTCAGGAAGAAGTTTTCCGATAACGTTCTCTGAATTTTAAAAGAACGTATGCTCACTCTCAGATAGATTCCTTAGACGTGACGTTTACGTCTAGACGTCTATATTTACGTCCTGAAACAGCATTTTCAGGACCTCATCCACGAATACAAAATAATAAGAAACACAATACAAAGCTGTTCAATGTAACCACAAACATAGATTGGGGTGTATTTAAGATATATTTTAAGGGGACATACGACTCTTAAACGTCGAAAAAATGGTGGAAAACTGTCAAATTCGATACATTATATTTCTGAAACAATGCAATTCACAAACTCACTTTTTTATAGAAAAATATCTGTTCTTTTTCTTATAGTACACACATTTTTAAACCCTCATATTCGTATGTATTTATTTGCGATAGTAATAAATATGGTATAAATTTTGGAGAAAAAATGAGAAAGTCACCTTGCGCGTATGATTACGAATAAAATATTTATAAAAAAACAATATTCTGGGTATCTTAGTAATCCAAACAGTCTGTTTAAGAAATTGAACCACAGTTTATTAGCATTTAAATTTCATTCCTATTTTATATACCAATTTAAAGTAAAAATACTAAAAATAGTTAAAATTTCAACTTGTCTAACCCCCAAAAAACTTCTTTGGGTAAAATATGTACAAAAATGTGATTCAATTTGTAGAACATAGCAAAATACATGTTCGGTAAAAATTTTCTGTAAAAATATTCAATAGTTCTTGAGATATCGTGCTCGCAATACAAAAAAAACACATTTTGAGATATAGCGCTTTAAAAATATGACCATATTCAATGTTTATGTTGAAGAGATGATGCATTTTCCTTCATAACTTTCATAATTATGGGAAGATTTTAACGCGGATTGTTTTAAATTGTTCAGAAAAGACAGGGGAATATTATGAATTTTTTGCATAAAATCGAAAATTTTCTAGGTTTAACAGTCGGATGTCCCTTAAACTATCTTCCTCTATAAGAATTGACGAAATGCGTGTATTTTTTGTTGATGTTGTTAAAAGACCATTATGGCTGGAGCTGTTAAGACAGTCGAATTTGAAAAAATGTACTTCCGGTCACTTTTTCAAAAATTTCAATTCATTTCGATTAAGGTAAATTCATTTAAATGGATGGTCGGTCATGAATTTGAAAGATAGCTGGCCGATATTTCGAAGATTATTTGCAAGAGCCATCTATTGTAAATAAACTAAGATGAGTTACGAATGCAAACTATCGAATTCTGTAACTATGGAACATTCGATAGATTGCATTAGAATCAACGATATGACGGTGCATCTTTAATAAATGAATATGAGCGTAAATCCGTCTGTATTTTAAAAGTTTTAAATGAATTTTTAATTGACTTCAATTAATATTGTGTCTTCCGTTGTATTGCATTTCAAAAACCTATCAAATTAGCTGCGGATTTGCTTATTATTTAATCCGATTAACAACTCATTATGAAATAATTTAAGTAACATAGGTCTTGGACGAGAGAAGTTGAATTGTCTCCTCCTATTTTTACCAACCCTCCTCTATCGAAAGTGGATATGTTTCCCTCCTGGCCAGATATCACATCATACATTGAGTTGAATTATTTTTCTCCTTCCCTGATAACACGTCATCAGTACCACAAGAACAATTGAGCTCATTCAGAAGTTAAATAATTCAACGGGTAACGTAATATCCGGTCAGAAGGCAGACAACTCAGCTCCACTTGGTGGATAACGTCATTTCCGATCAGGAGGAAACATTGCAACTTCACTTGCGGTTGGTGGTGGAGAAGAAACAGTAGAAGACTGACAGAAGAAGACAGTAATGCTGCTGCACCTAGGCCCTTGTATACTACTAGCTTATCATAATAACAAGAATTTTTATAATTTTGTTGGAAACGAAATGTAATAAAGGTAAAGTTTAACACAACTAATTGTGAAAATGAGCATCATTGATCGCGAATTTATGAAAATTTCACCTTTAGAGAAAATGGTAATACAGCGCTGATGATACGCAACCAACAAAACAGATGAAACAAATGGCTATCTGAAGCGCGAGTTAAATAAAAGGACTTACAAAGAACAAAATTCACCATAACACGAATCTATCCAAAATTATAGAAAAAACCTTCCTTTCCTGAGTACTTCAGCGTGTATTTACTATTATCTATCCCAACCAAACTTCAGCAGACTTCGAACTCAACAGAAAGAGGGCCACTGAAAAGCGAAGTCTATGTAAAGAAAGGATGTTCTTTTAATACAAGTGCTGCTCTCCGCTTCTTCTGAAGCGATGTGCTTTGATGGTTATTTTTCCTGAGGGGCATATTTGGGGGTTCTCCATCCATCCTGCAGGTTCAAGTGCGGAACGAAGCAAATGAGCCTCCAGGTAGTCATTAGGACATGATGGTCATTTGTGGTTTCGAGAACAGAAAGCTGCTATTAACAATTTATAGGGAATGGGAAACGGTCGAATTTTATTGGGTATGCCTTATCCAAAAAATCGGCAATTTTTTGGTGTAGAAATTTTGAAGGTAACAATAATTGTTGATGGCCCTTAATGCCTCACTAAATGCCTTGCAATAGCATCGGAATTGGAATAAAGCCTTGTGAGATGGTTTTAAAAGTAAGCTATTTCGATCTGGAGGGCGATAGAAAACCAACTTCACAAACTCCTGAGGAGAGTGACTTTACCTTTTCTTTGCGCATACCAGAAAGTGGTAACACTTTATATTGCATCTCTGCTTGAGGGTTGATATATATGTTGTACCATATCACTAAGTAATTAGGATAGCATTCCCTTCACGGTACTAATTTCGCCAGTATTAACCATACAGATTATACAACTCCTTTGCCCGCTCGCCTATTTTGTTAAAGCATGGCACGGTCGAGGGACATGAATCGGAGGAAGAAAGTTATTAATTATATCCTAAGCTGTTCTATTATTTAAAAATTGGTAGACCGGTGTACTCAATAGCCAATATTACTCGCTTAAGGATGACTGATTGCTGGATGTTTTCCTGGCGGTGGAAACACCAAAATATATATATGCCGGCCAGTTTCCTTTGGAAGCCTTCAAGGAAGACCAATTCAGTCTCCTTTCTCAGGAGTTACCTAGGTGCTCCAAGGCAGCTCTGACCAGCAGAAGATACCACACTTTCCCTTTATCATTAATCGCGAACTTGGGAAGATGTGGTAGACCAAGGGGGATTAGAACGACGCCACTTCTTTACTCTATTGTATCACCATTTGCGCAATTGTTATTCCTGATGCAGGAGAGCACGAATAGATAAACCACACATGCGACCTGAAGGAACCATACATTTTCCAATGACTTGAAAAGGTGAGAACCGCTTTATCTTCCTACCGAAATTCTTTTTATAAAAGAAGATATCGGATTTCGTTTAGCCGTCATCTGTCGAATCAAAAAAATTGTAGTGGAATGGTCTAAAGTCATTACGAGGATCCTCCATACAAAGAGTTTTTAAAAGGGCGTATAGAGACAATTTCTTAAGGTTTGAAAATTCAAATAATCTTTAAAGAGTAGTTCATCTTTGCTATAGTCAAAACTGAGGTGAAGCCCACAGTCACTTAACGATCGGCCCTGAAACCAAGGAAGGCATATGATTTTCAAAGACAGGCTTTCCGCATTTCGTTGCACTAAGCCTTTTCCTACAGGGCCGTATGGGCGTCTGTTGAATTTCAGTGGGAAAGGGAGTATTTGTCATTAAATTTCAAAAGTATTTTGCATTCAAAATTACCTCATCTCTAAATTCCAACGTTGAGGCTCAATGTATAAACCTTAAGAGAAGTTTATGTTTTAATCAGTTTCAACAATTTATTTGCATCAGTGTATATGTATAATATACTAGGAGGCTTCGACTCTCCGGACAACCACGTGATCAATTAAAACAGTTATATAATAACGAAAAATAAGTGAAATTGTTGCATTTGAAAAAGAGTCAGTGTTATTTGGCTCTTTTTCAAATGCAACAAAATTTTGACTCCCAACAGTTCATTTCCAGAGAATTTTAATAAATTTTGAAAGAACGATACCAGAAACAGATGTGGGATTTAAATTAATCTGGGTATAATGAGTTTCTTAAGCCGAAGTATAGCCATGTCATTTGTCCTAAGCCCGGTTTTTTTTCACCATTTTAATCGAAAAATACAGGCACGCCATTCACTTGTATTTAAAAGGACGCCAACTCTGGACTAAAGTAGGGGCGAGCGATCTTCTTTCCCTCTCTACAGCTGCTTGTTAATCGCTCTTCGATTTTCCCCAGTCAGCAGATTTTAATTTATGCTGCCCTCAAAGCGAGGCTTCAATCTACGGAAGGCATTGTTCTTTTCGCTAGCCTCTTTCAGAGTCCCTCTGAAGCGAGACTTTAAACTCCAGCGTTTACTCTCCGATTTCAGTCCAGACGGAATTCCAATCACCAAAACCATTTCGCTGATTTCTATAGATTTTTAAAGCTTTTTTCTTCTCGCGTTCGAAACTACCCAGTTTATCTGTGAAGTGAATTGCCAACTTTAAATACTCAGCTGATTTCGGTTTCACTTTTTATATACGGAGTGATTCAAAATGAAGGGACAGATTTAAAATATTTATTTCTAATGAATGACCATAGATAGAGACACATACGATACATCACTGGATAGAGGAAAGTTCAAAGTTTTATTTTATGCATTCAACATGAGCTCCATTCGTTATGAGACAATTGTCGAATTGGTTGTCCATTTCTTGCCTGGTTATTGAGCTCACTGCTGTAACAATTCTATCTTGCAGACCTTAAAGAGTAGCAGGCATAGGTGCCACATACACTCTGTCTTTTATGTACCCCATAGATAAAAATCGCAAGGGGCAAGAATGACGTCATTCAGATACATCCGTACCTTATGGTGGAAGTGAGGTGGAGCACCGTCTTGCATGAAGATAATTACCAGTGTTGGAGCATGTCCGCTTTTACCGGGATTATCCGAATGCATAAAATAAAACATCGAACTTTCCTCTATTCAGAGACGCATCGTACGCATCCCTATATATTGTCTTTCATTAGAAATAAATATTTTAAATCTGCTCCTTCTTTTTGAATCACCCTGTGTATATAATAGACAAAATATCGATACTTTAAATAAATATATCAATTTGCATTCGCAATTAAGTAAAATAATTCGAATGTAAAGCTTTCAAACTGTGTATAAGGCACTAAAAAATAATTGAAATAACAGAATCCAATACTTTTTAATTGACATTTAATATAGTAGATCTCCACCCATATGAATAGCTTACAAATTACAAAAATATAAGTTTGATTTACCATACATTGATAATTTGTCATAAGTTTTTGTTCAATTTATAAATCAACGAGTATAACTCGTATGTTGCATATTTATTAAGGTAATCCTTGGGATAGGTACTTTTATAGAAAGTAGTCCGTCTTATGACATGGGATGACATCAATTGATTTTTTGATTTTATAATATGACATATTTTGCTGAACTTTTTGGCTTACCAGCGATTTTTATCTGCCATTGTGATAACGATTTCGAAGAGCAACGTTCATCGCATTTTACGCAATTGCCTGGAAGCTAAGGCCTCTATCAAGAATGCTAAATAAGCTGCAACTTTGATGAATGAATGCAAAATATAATACAGTCTGCATTTCAAGCTCCAGCATAGCGCAATATCCTAATCTGAGAAGTTTGGTAAGCACGGTCTAAGTTGTGGATATTTAGAAATGAAAAAAAAATATGCTTCTCAATATACAAAATTTAGATTTCCAGCTCTGATATGAAAAGAAATGGCGTGTTAAACGAAAACATAAAATTAGTCCTTAAGAAGTCCGCTTCTTTCGTTGTATTCATCTTCTTCGTAATATGCGTAATCTTGTGATTCGCAATAAAATAGATCAGAAACTATATTATTTATTGAGTTGTTCAATATTTTGCGCAGTGTTACACCCAAACAGAATGCCGTTGTTTCAAAATATCCTTAAAATCAATAGGTCATTTCCAGCTTCTTTCATGGGTTTTGGATTTCTTCCAATGGGCTGTGCCACTTTTGCAAGCAGAGATTTACTGGGAAAGACGTGAGAAACCCAGTGTTTGTAGTGACAGTACAGTCTTGAGAATTGATAGGATGTGACTAAATATTTATACCAAAGATCCACACCCAACTAATAAGGAAAGTTATTGCACAACGACATTCCAGCTTTAATACATATCTTAGGAGTGACACAAAGAAACAAATCAAAGAAAAGCTTTGAAGTTTATACCGGCTCTGGTCCATCCAAGCAACAGTAACTGCATCTCCATATATATCGCCAAACATATGGTAAAAATAATGTCTAAAGTAAGGGAAAGGAAGTTAATGTTTAATAGGAAGCTAGTAAAAGGCTGTTCGAGCAAGTCATAGTCACCACACACCCTATTTATCGTACTATAGATAATAACATCCTAAGAAACCGAAGAGACTTAGTTACTTCGGAATCATGACACCAGTACTCACCTAAATAAAACAATATCCAGCTTTGTTTAGATTTATATGCAATCTCTCTTTAGTTGAATGAACATGCTATCTTGAAGCTACATCAGAATTAATTTACAACGGACCTCCTACTTTTGAACGTGTCTTTGCGAGGAAGATATCTGAGCTGAATGCCCAACCCCCGAATTTCACACAACATATCAGCAATAAAATCGTTCGACTCCAACGAATTTAACCATGTACCAACCTGGGAAATTTTGTTAAACGAACGTCACGAACCCTCGGCCCTCCGGTTCAGAGCCGAGATTCTGCTGAAAAGTTAACAAAACCGCTTAGTCTGTCTATAAATCAAAATGAAGATAATTCCTAAACAACCGAGTTATCAGCTACAGAAAAAAATTTTGTTCTCCTATAATCACAGCATATTTAAATGCTCCACTGACCTACATGTAGTATTTATTCAAATCCTCTCCAGCAAAATATGAAAAAAGGGAAAAGAACACAAAAAAATGAGAATAAATCAATTCTTTGACTGATTTATTAAACAACATGACCGTACAGAAACAAAACTGCAGAAGAACAAAGCCACTAAATCGGTAATAAGCTTAATAATCGTGTTCCAAACGCCAATCTACCTCTTATTACCAATTCGATTGGAAGAGAATTGCGTACCCATTCACAGATATTTCGCGGGTACCATTCGGCGAAGGACATCCATCGCATGTGTGATCAACTTAAAAGGTATTCCGCATTTGCATAACAATTGGACTACAAGTGCCAGCCGATGAGACACCGCAAGCGGATGTTGTCTTGAGAACTGCTCATTTTCTGGAATATTTTTCCCCCTTGTTCTTTTTTTTGTTGTTGCCTACGCATATCGATAGCCGATTTCGTGCTGTTATTGTCGAATGTGTTCATTTTGTTTTTCGGCCTCTTTTCCACCTGTTGTCATGGTATCTTCCGGTGGGCATGCATCATCACAACGGTTGGACGTGCTCAAACAGTTAGTGGGGAATTGACGGGTTGTTTACGCTGCCTCGTGCAGGAAATGGAATCTCTTTATTCAGAAGGAAGTTGAATGGATAGCGGTGACAAAACTAATACTTATCGTTTTAGCGGACGTAATGAACATTTTATTTTCGGGTTAGTAGTATGAATAGATAGAGGTTTAATCGAAAGCTCTGCGCGAATTCAGATGTGGTTCATACTGAATTTGATAATATTGCATATTTGAAGATTAAAAATATAAATAAATAAGTAAAAATTAAATAAAAAACACATACATAATTTTATTTCTGCACTGACAAGCAAATTTTATTACTTCTTTTAATAAAAAAGTCTGGAGATCAAAACATAAACGTAAAATTGTGAAGTGCGATAGAAATTCTTTAAGTAAATTGGAACTAAAATTACATTCTTAATTATAGTTTAATTTTTAATGAGCTTTAAAGAATTTTCTTTCTCATGGTATTTATTGCGGTTGAATTTCCTTATCGCATTGTTTCCAGATCCACACGCTTTTGCATTCTTGTTTCCACTCTCAGATTTTTGATAATTTTTTCCTTCCTCTTTAGCCCGCTAATAAAAGCGTGCTTTTAAAAACTTTTGCAATTATCTACTTTTTATCCATTAATTGATTATACATAATTATAAAAATAACAATTAAATAAATCTAAATAAAAAAATTTGAGGGTGAAAACTAGATAATAAATATCATGAGAAAGAAAATTCTTCAATGTTCATTAATTGTAATAAAAATGATTACAAGATTCCATTGGACATAATTATAAAAATAATGAAACCCTGTAATCAGATTTTGTCAAATTCACCATAAATCTCAAATTTAATATCATTTGTTTCTTGTAGTGTTCATTTTCAGACGTAGTTTTCTTAATTTGAATTTTTGGATGAATTAAATTTTAATTGTAGCCCCCTCAGCTTAAAATTAGTCAAACCCCTCTGTAATTGAATTCTACTTAAAGACAAGACATCGATTGCCATTTGACATCTTGAAAGCTACTAAATGTGCTCAAATTGAGCTTCATTAACCTACAAAGAACTCAAAGCGTTTCTCTCAATAATGCATCTGAAATTTATAATTATTCTCAGTATAAGCCATTATCTATACTTATAAAAGGCAATGTTCGTGCCCGCGTGATGCCCAGACAAATCTATAGAACTTACAGCCATGAAATTTGGCACACAGGTAGTCGTAATGGTGACTCGATGCACCTCGAAGCCTGAATTTTAAAATTTGATCTAGAAAATTTTTAATTTAATGTTTTGAGTAGTTTTAGGTAGTTTTTTTTTGAACTAATCTCTCAATAAAATCGGTTTCGATAATTGTAGGAAGAAAAATAGATACGCCATCGGAAAGAAGAAACAAATTTCTTTCTAATGAAGTTAGTTTTGAATTTCTAACGTAATTTATTGAATTTTGAGAAATTTTAAAATAATAGTCGGTTAACCCTAAAAAAAACTTTGCTTTGAATTTCAATTCCGTGCATCCGCATTCTAATTTTGTTATCAATTTAAAATTTGTTAAAGTAATAAATATAACGTTTCTCCGTGATTTAAAACAAGAACTGTTAAAATTGAACAGTTTGTTGAATTTTAATTAATTTTTTCCCATTATGAGCTGAAAGATTTTTCTCGTAGAACGGAGGAACGACGTTGAAGCATTTCCCCCAAGGGCACTTGTCTATTTATAGCAGGGGGGAAGGTTGATGACGAGGAGGTACAATGAATTTATGAGCATTTTAGGCAAAGGTTTTTCTTTTCATGATAGAACATTTTTCATTGGCTGGTGGCGCAGAGCGCAGGATACGTCATAACCTTTAACTAAATTACTTCGATTATTATTTTCGGCAGCGTCTTACCTTGTTTCTTTCTTCTCGCATATTTTGCTTCCTGTCTAATAATGATTTTCACGTTGCAATTTTTTAATATTGTCTTGGATTAACGTACTCTGTACTGTTTTTCTACAGTTGAAATGTCATTAAAGCGAAGAAAAATAAGCGGGGAAATCAATAATGTGTATCTCTTGTTTTCAAAACTTTTTCGTGTCATTGTGAGCGTTTTTTTAATTTTTAATTTTATTTTGTTGAAGTTCTGATTCCACGGACAACGCCGTGCGCGTACTGGAAGTTTTTAAATAAATATTGAGCCAAAACCTCTGAATTTACTATTACTAACACTTTGTTAGAAAGATGCTCATTTAAAGCATGTATTCTTTACTAAGAAAATATTAACGTAGTCAGATCAACTCGAAATATTTCCCGATATTCGAAATCTTGATTTTAACCAATTTTGTGCATTTTCGAATAAATTTAACACTTTATTTCGGTTTTGAAATTGGAAGTTATTCACAAAATGAGTTCGAATCTATATGCAGAAGATAATTATCCTTTGAGTATCCTTTCTGAATCCAGCAGAGAGAAAAGACTCTCCTCTTTCAACTCGTGGGCGTGTCTTATTCAAATGCTCCTCTTCCCTCTTTTGTCGTAAAGTAACCCTAATTTGAATAAAAATTCTAAAGTGCGGCTTCAGAAATAATATAAAGGCATGGATTTGAATAAAACACGGCTAGATTTCCTTTCTTTTATTGCCAAAGCGTTTCAAATTCAAAAGCAAATCGACTCTAAGAGGAATTAGCAAGTGCTAAGCTTTCATTGAATTTATAAAGAGTTACGTGGATGAAAGCTGAAAATAAGTGTATGCGACAGAAAAAGAGTGCACTCATTTCACTCAGAGGGATGGCACTTTCCACATGAAAGAATCAAACTGCAGGAATTCTCAAAGGTCGTGCTTCCACTTGTGTTTAAAGTTAATTTATTTTTAGTAAACATCATATAAGTTATTTACAGTTAAGTGTCATGCGTTCAAACATATAACTCGGACGAGTCAGAGGCATGTGTCCAAATATATCCTGGCTGTGACGAGTTGGCAGGTGTGACGTTACAATTTGGTGATATCTGACGAATTTATTTGGTAAGTCAGGAGACGAATGTGAAGCTTTCCAGATCAGGCTGCATTTTGTTCCTTCATGAAAGGCGATTGAAGATATATCAAGGATTAGAAGTAGAGGAAAAATGCACCGAGTTTAACACAGTCGTTTTTATTACAACCCTAATATTACTCTGCATCTCACTTTACTTCCATAGGAAGAGACAGATGTGGTGTGTGGTGCCTGCGGCTCGCAGAGCCGCTAACTTCGGCCTACAAGACTTGATGCAGAAAGGGTGGTGGAACTAGACTTGATTGTGATGTTCGATGGTGGAGAGTCAGGCAGGCAGGTCGTAGGGGAGGGGAAGGTGAGGGATGGCCATTCAAGAGCCTGATGGCCGATGAGAGAGCAGTGTCCTATCAGAGTTGAGAGTGGTTGTGAGCTGGTGAATCTCCAGAAGTGGTCAGAATTGTGAGCTTACAAGTGGGGGAGATGGGTTAGTGAAAGGATAGATTGAATTTTTTTGAGTAGCCAATGGGGAAGCAGTTAGGATTTGGAGGAGAAAGTTGGACGTGGGAGAATCAGAAAAAATCGTGGGTCGGTCGGATAAATTAAATGATTTTTTTCTCCTTTTCAATTTCTCCTGTCTGAGATCGAAGGTCAGCTGCCAACTGTTAAAGGCCACGCTATATTTATACAGGATATTCGGTCTAAATATAATCAAAATAATAGCCAGACATAATGAAGAAGCCAGATACAAGTAGGCACAAATTTCAGTTCCATTAGAAAGGGAATCTCCCCGTTTCCTTGCCTGTTTACGGAGTTCAAATATGAGTTTGATTTTGTACCCCAACATTTCAGATGCTCAAAAGGTAAATGATATCTTGTGAAATGTTTAGTAGTATTTGAGTTGTTATGAATAATATATTCTCTTGCACAAATATGCCATTTCAAATCATCTACAATGTTAATGTTTTGCTGGTTCACCATCTGCTTTTGTATTTTGCTTGTTGAAAAGTATGTGACGGAATGCGTTCTCTACGAGGTGTAGTTCAAGGGTTTACCAATCATTGGATATTATTCTTTAAATGGAGAAACGTGTTGAGTCAACCCAGAGAGTACTGCAGAGATCCGTGCCACGTGTGGCCTCCCGGTGTCTTGTGCTGGTGGGGGCTTCGTGGTGACTGTCATCAACTTTAAACCGTTTGCTTTTTGCAGGACGGTGAAATATTTATGTTACTGGTTCACCATCATCTTAATGAAAGCTCAAGCAAAAAAGCCCAGAATTGACAGGAACTGAGATCTGTGAGACCATACAGTGACGTTTGCATGCAAACTTGCTACCAGCGTGTGTGGTGTGAAATGGACTACAGCACGGATGTTGCGCAATGAACAAGGGGAATCTCACAGCGCACTTATTACGTATTCAAAAAAACTTCAAATTTTGATCTGTATTGTATTCGAAATTTTTCTTTCTTTCGTTGTTTTCCATGAAGATATAGCCATTTCTGATCGGTGCAATTGTTTTGAATAAACCTGCACTTAATCTTGAAAATAGAAGCATGGAGTCAAAATGACTCCCACCCTAGTCTAACAGAGGCCTCGACACATTGTGGGGAAATCCTGTTTTCTCTGCAATGCTATCTACAGACCTTGAGACAGTTGAGGATCAAACACTGTCTGTGTGGGGTTTACCATCTCCAGTTTTTAGTGCATGTTTGTTTTATAGGAAATATGCATATTTACAGTGAATTGTGTATTCTTGAAAGTGTTTACAGACGGCTGAATGTGTCATGGCTCCTCCCCTCGGTAATTGTACAGAATAGAACGCCGTCTCTTACCCCCGTACCCGTGACCAGACCGGTCACTGAACGGTTTGCTGGGCAAGACACGGGAATTTTATTTAAGAAAAAAGAAAAACAAAATAAACAAAAAGAAAGAAATATTTACACTATGTACAGCACAGGCATTTTCACTTTTACACTATTAGTTCGTAATAGTCTTCTTTTCTTTAGATGTTTTTATACCTTTCTTTTTTGACGGGGGGTGGGTGGGGAATGTCCGGTAATTGAACTTTTTAGTTCAGCTCGCTGTAGAGTTGAAGGCTAGGGAGACCGGAAAAGATCTCTGTTTTCTCTAATGAATTTGACAATCCTACGAACTTTATGCCTGGAGACGAGGTTATTGGAGAGACCCTTTTCAGCCATTCTTGTTCTAAGTTTGGCGCTGGCTTCCTCATATGCCAACACACTGTGTAAATACACTCCATGGCATAGTGAAGTGCCGTGCCAATTCCACCACAACTGCAATAATCGTTGTCAGACAGGCGAAAACTTTTGAGGCAGGCAGGGAAAGGACCATGTTGAGAGAAGAAGATAACATCCTCTCTTATCCAGTTAGTTGGATGGAGACTAACTGAGGGCATGATGTTATAGATTTTCCTGCCTATATCGCCATTCTTCCATGAGGTTTGCCACTTCTCAAGCATGCTCTTCCGGAGGAAGCCTTTTATGTGCGGTTTAGGAAGCTTAGTGAGTGAATAGGGATGCCCATGTTGTGTTGCGTCTTTTTCCAGTTGGTCTGCTCTCTCGTTGCCTATATTGCCTGCATGCGCTTTAACCCACGAGACTTTTATTCTTGGATTTGTTAGGAGGAATTTTGAAAATTTTTTCTTGCTGTTTCATTTGTGCTCTTTGAATTGGAAGATGCCATGATACTTGCTCTATTGTCTACGTGTATTTTAGAGGTATTGTAGTTTGGTAGATGAGATGTGTATATTACTGCTTCGTGAAGTGCAGTGAGTTCAGCTTGAAATACGGTGTTGTTGTCGTTCAGTTTAGCAGACCACTGGTAAGACCAGATGTCATTGGTCAAGACGCAGAAGGCAGCTCCAATTCCGTGTTCAGTTTTCGAGCCATCTGTGAAAACATTTATGATGTCTTTTCGGGCTATATTTGCTTCTCCGTCTTCTAAAGAGATTTGGTTCGGTTTCAGATGCTCTGAAGGATGAATGGACCAGCCTGTTGCTTTCATCTCTAGATCTTGAGGTTGGATATCTGTAATGTTAGGGGGAAGAGAGATTCTTAGGCGATACTTAAAAGCAGGTTCCACGAGATGAGATTTAGTGTGTTATGATGTTATTATTGTTCTATTGTTTGTTAGTGTATGACCACTGCACACCCTGTGTAAGCGGCAATCAATTCGATGTGATCCTGTCCTATTTCCTGTGTACATTTATACCAATAAAAAAAGAAAGGCAACTAGCCGTGTGGTTTCAGACTCCAGCACGACACACCAAAACGTAAACACCAGTTCAGCAGCCATATGAGTTAAATTGTGGCCATGTATGAGTAAAATTGAACACGGGAGAAGGTTTAATACATCCAGGGACAGAAACAGAGGTGTTTGCGCTCATATTGAAAATAATTAAGAAATCAAACAAGAACGCCCTGTAACCCGTCTAATTTTTTGTGGTCTTAATTTTTCATGTTCACAGACAGACAGACATGATTCCAAAAATTGTTTTTTCGGACCCAGGCATGACATAACGTGGATGTTCATACAAATCTCGCTGTCGATTCATTTGACGAATACAATATATTCTCTTAGTATGGACGAGTTTTCTGTTTTGTTTATTTGCGGTAAGTAAGGCTTCCTTACCCATTAACTTCCAGTGATAATGTTAAATCAATGGGAATCTTCAAAATTTCAACACTCTGAAGGTATTAATTAATGTTTAAAGTGGAGTTTTCTAATATTATGACTTAAGGATACTTTGAAAATATTAAATTTCATGTTCCCAGTGTTTGTAGCTTTCAATTTTTACTTAAAATAAGAGCCTAATTTTGTGAAAATGTTGCCATAATTATTCTTTATCGCTCTTTTTGGTTCTTTGGGTACTCAAGAAAGAACTGATTTGAACTTGGCGCTTGATATGGAATCCAATTGGATTTGGCGATCGCTTAAACTTGAGGGTTACTGGAGAAAGGAAGTTAACCCTCACCACAGAAGTTCTGTGAAACCAAAATAAATAAATCAGAAAACTTGTTCATTCGAAACAACTCCTTTCGAAATCGAATAATTTATCTTGATGCCGGTGCAGCTCCGTCCAAAGAACTAGGAGGAATTTGATCAACTGCTGTTGGGGGGCAACTCAACCCGACCCATTTCACACACGATTACGATATCGACACAAGTCTCAAACAAACTCGCCGAGTTGTAACTCGCGACTCGAAGTACAGCAGAGAATTCTGATCGCCGGCTTCGATCCATTAGAGTCTGTCCCACACGGTTTCCCAGAAACTGCCTTCTCTTTCGCTTGCCAAAATTATCTCATTATTCAGGAGCGAGCGCTAAATGGTCTGTAACTTGTCTCTCGAAATGCGGACTCAACATAAAATTGATTGGATTGGCTGAGGAACAGTTCGGATTCGGGGGGAAATTTTCTATTTTCCCGTACCGCGACAGGTTAATTAACTACTCCGGGGCACGAGGAATCGACATTCATTTGTGCCGATTCGACAGTTATTAGAGTGTAATTGAAAAATTTGTCCCGGTGTAGTGGCAACGACATTGCAAGTATCATTTCTTCTCTGATATAAAATATGTTTCAGTACAGATAGCATTATCAAAAAACAGAAGACAGAAGCATCGACCTAAAAGATAATTATTGCTTTACTGTATGAAAAAACAGCATCTGGAAGATCAAAGGCAATGTTCATCAGTAATGTGTGTTACGTTTTTTTTATTTGGAAGACCTCCACAGTTACGGTTTCTAAACGTATTAATTTCGGCGAAATAGTGATGATGGTTACAATCCCACTTCGGTTACCACATTTAGCCAAGTCCATGAAACAAGGACACGCGATGAAGGCAAAGTGTGTCATCTTCTGTTGATCAAAGCGACCAAGGAACACCTAGGTACGAAATAGTGATAATGTTTACAGTCGCACTTTGGCTACCACATTTAGCCAAGTCCATGAGTCAAGGACACGTGATGAAGGCAAAGTGTGTCATCTTCTGTTGTTCAAAGCGACCAAGTAATACCTAGGCAGCATCTTAGGTAGAAATCTGACTTAGCTTCAATAAATGGAGGTAGGTTGCCTTCCTGGAAGACTTCCTGTGGCGATCTGTGCCTTAGCTAAAGGGGAGGTGCCGGCAAAATCAGACATGCAGTTATATAACTAAGAAGAACAGCAGCACTAGTCAATCATTGTTTTTATTAAAAATAACTAATGCAATTAATTAATATTTTTCGCCTTTTGTCGGTAAATTGGCGATATGTTAAAGAAAGACGCGCCATCTCGCAACCTATCTGCAGAGGTTGAAAACGCCAAATTATTAAGTTTCTAATAAAATGATTCCCTATGGGGGGTGAATTTGAGAAAAAAATTTATTGAAAGATTCTGTAAAATTTATGACACTGAATAATGAAACATATTAAAGGTTAAAATGTAGAACATAATTAAAATAACAAAGTTTTTATAAAATACGCCTTTATTAGTTTTCTTAAAAGTAGAAAATAATTTCTTATCTTAAGCAAGTTTTTATAAAATACGCCTTTATTAGTTTTCTTAAAAGTAGAAAATAATTTCTTATTTTAAGCAAGTTTTTATAAAATTCATCTTTATTAGTTTTCTTAAAGGTAGAAAATAATTTCTTATCTTAAGCAAGTTTTTATAAAATTCGACTTTATTAGTTTTCCTAATAGTAGAAAATAATTTCTTATCTTAAGCAAGTTTTTATAAAATTCGCCTTTATTAGTTTTATCAAAAGTAGAAAATAATTTCTTATCGAAAATATGCAGATCCAAACATTTTTATACGCTGAAAACATACTACAAGGAAATTAAGGCGCAATAGAAATGCCAAGAAGAAAACTTCTAAAACTTTTCGAAAATTAAAAATGTGTTATAAATGTGCTAAAACTTATTTAGAATATTCCTTTCAACACCTCTCGCTTGTGCGATTTTATTTTGACCTCCGTATTTTTAATAAAATTATTATTTTCTACTCTTACTTATTCTAATAAAAGCGTATCATAAAAGCACTTTATTTTCATTTTTTATACAATAAAATTTATTTTTTTATGTCACGTAGCATATGCCATAATGAAAGACGTAATAAAATGCTTATAGACTTAATTTTCCAACTACAAATAAAATTTCAAAAGTGGAATTAGATACATTAAATTTGTCGTCAAGAGTAAATCTTATTTTCTGGACATTTCATGTCTCTAGTGTGCAATTTGGTTTCAAGTTGCAAGGTATGGCTCATGTGATAGGTGACGAAGTGTTGCCGTTTATTTCATGCTTAAATATTCAAGTTTGATAATGGGATAAGTCCAGTCGGTTCACAAAATGGCTGCTCGCTTCTAAATTTGACAATGTCAAATTATCAGATTATTATATTGGATAATCTATGACAACTTCAGCATTTTACAATCAATTGGTGATTCGCACGATAGTCAAAAGTAATGTTAATTGTCATAGAAAAAACTAATTAAGATTAAAAGTTTTAAGATGCTAGATTATGGAGGAAGAGAGAGGATAGTACTAATTCAAATTACAGTAGACTGCGAATTATCCGGCCTATTGCGTGCAAGCCAGAGTTCTATAATTGTTTCCTGTCAGATTCACACTATTAAAAACACCCTTTTTACACCAAAACCGATCTTATTCATATTTTCTGACCTTTTAGTACAAACTAGTACTATATAAATGTTTGTTATATACTAAACTGTTTGTTTCAAATATTTATTGTAGAGAAGGAAGTCCCAAAGTAAAAATTTTTGCTGACGCTTTAAAGATAAATTTTATAACGTCTATCTTAACTGCAGAAAGCATAAAATCCTGTACAATGTACAATATGCTTCCATATAAAATAAATAAAATTATTTAATTATTAAAATAAATAAATTTTTTATTTATAAAATAAATAAAAAATAAAATAACGTGAAAGATAGGCTTAATTCTTTCAAAAATCATTTAAACCAATTTCACTGTTTAGTGATAAATAATGACACTAATGTTGAAAGGAAGACCTAAAATGAAAGAGACAAACCTGACAGTTCTAAGTTTTTGAAAAAGTTCTTTAGTGTTAGTGTGTGTAGAAAAAGTTCTTTAATCAGTGTATCCCTCACTAGATGAAGATAGGTGAGCACACCTATAAACAAATTAGTGTATCCCTCACTAGATGATGATAGGTGCGCACACCTATAAACAAAGTTTACTTTTGAGTGTCGTTTTCATTCCACAACAAAGAGAAGTAAGATATTTTAAGCCCTTTCTTCCAGACTATGTTTAAAAAACTTTGAATTTCTTCTTTGTGGATAAATGTTTTTTTCTTTATTTTGTTTCCAATTTTTTCCGGAATAAGTTCAGGCCTCAGAGGAAAATTTAATTTTGAATCTGCATGGATGGAGGCCTCTGATGACATCATCCATCAGATTCTTCTTTCTCTTCTTTCTTTTTCATTCTTGTTTTGCTAATATTATTGTATTTTTATCTCTATCACAGTTAAAACTTTAATTAATTTATTTTTATATCTTCTTTATAGATAACTGTTTTTTACTTTTAGTCCTTTTCCACGACGCAAAGTCTCTCCATTTACGAAAGGAGATGTTATTAGCTGAAAGATGACATTTTGAACTAGGTCGTAAAGTCAAGAGTTTACTGTATTGTGCTATTAGTATTTTTAAAGCCTTCTTACTTCCGTCAAATCATAAATCAAATTAATTTAAACAAAGAGAAAAGTTAATCAGAATTCATAATGTTTTATATAAATTGAGAAACCTTGTGAAAGAAAAAGGCATTTTTTCAGGAGGAAAACACATAAAAAGGATCATAATGACGTTGTTTATGTTTGGGAATGACAAACCAAAGCAAGAAGCGCATGTAATTCCGAAAGAAACTTCTTTTGTGAGGAGTTAAAAATTCCTGCAGAAGAAGAAATGACTTCATTTGTAGATAAAAATTGCGTTTGCAAGAATGAGACCTATGCAAATGCGGCGGGAAAAAACCGACAGGGAAACTTCCTTTGACAATCCTTGAATTCTTATTGATTGCAGAGCTTATTATAAATCCTGATATTGATGCAAATTCTGTATCTTTTGTGTTTTAGCCACAGAGCCGAATGTGGGATGCTATTTTCCGAAATGGCTGGAATTAGGTATGGGAAAGTTGTCGAATTTGGACCATAGGGATATATTTTAAAATTTACAGTGATAGAGAAGCAGATTTAATGAAAAACAAGTAACAGAATTTTTTTGTAGTTTATTTATATTTAGAACTAGATTTCTTTTCCAGAAACCCGGCTTCCCGGGAAATCTTAAGATTTTAATTCTCTTCGTATGGCTCCCGGGAACAAATGCGCTGATACGCAAAATTAAAAACTATAATAAAATTAAGTAATTCCGAATCACAATTGAAAAATACATAGTTGCGTATGTTACTGATGGTGCTAGTATGATGGTTAAGTTTGGAAAAATAAAGATTTCTGAGTATCACTTGTGCTATGTACACATCATACGCCAGGCAGTGTGTGATGTCCTTTAATAAGAAAAGAATGGATTTGGGAGAAAGCACAGTTGAGATAGAAAATATATCATATAAAGAAGAAGTAAAAGATATTGATGAAAGTGATGAGCTAATTGAAGATTTAGAGGAAGCGTTAGATTTAGAATTTAAAGCGGAATTGCAACAGATGCTATGTTTCATATAGATTATGCAGAAAAAAATTAAATGACTAATATAAACGGAACTATGAAAAAAGATAAGGGGTATTGTCGAAAAACACGTTGGAATAGTTTGTTGCCAATGCTTGAAAGAGTTTTAGAGATAAAATCATCAATTTCAAAAGCATTAATTGATTTTAAAGAACAACAAATTTGGGGTAATGTAGAATATGAAACTCTGACAGCAACTGTAGAAGGCTTGAAATTGGCCTACAAAAACTATGCAGTCGAAACGCGACTTTGTTAAATGCCGAGGGAGTATTTGCTTTCATTATAGGAGAAATGAACCGACAAAACTCAGAATTTGTTAAGAATATGAAAAATTCTCTGGTCCAAAGAATTAGTGAGAGTTGAAATGTTAGTTAAGTTGGATTAATGTAATATCTAAATTTTGGGAGAAAATATGATGCTGTTGCAGTTATATTTGATCTTTCACGTTAACCAAATAAACACTTTTTGATTCAACAAGTTAAAATAATTATGACAAGGCTTTTTTGGAAGGAAGACCTATCACTGTCCAAATTTCGCACTCAGAAGAATAGAGCATGGAAACTTTGGAAGAAAAATCTTTTACTTTGTGCGAAAAGTTAAAAAAAAGCGATCCACTCAAAGACAATGATCTTAAGTTGATCAAATATAGTGGTATCGCAAAGCTCCAATTAAATCAAATCCACAAAAACGTTCAGCCGCTCTAAGTCTTACACCAGAGAACTGATCACAAGAGACAACCTAAGAATTCAAAATTGTACGCTGGGAAGGCCCAATCAGAAAATTGTGTAATGACATGCATTTTTTTCATCAAATCAGATATTACAGGACAGATTTTTAATATTTTTAACAAACATTTATTGTGCTTTTTTGTGATTAGGAAAGGTATAAGATCATCTGTGTCAATGATAAATAAATGGAACAATAGAATGCAAATTTTTCAAACAAATTTCACGCTTCGTGTTTCAGTCCGAAATTAAATTACCACAACATTTTGCAAGAAAAATAAGTTGTTACAGCTTTATATTAACACAGGCATAAATATAAAATACAAACAAACCTAGAGTAAAAATATAATGCGGAAAAATAACATATTTATAGGAATTTAAAGAAAATACAGGCTACAAAATGAAAACGTGCCAGTTTTATGATTTTTGGAGATATAACCTAAGTGATCTTAAATATTTGATTGCAATTGCTTTTATAAAAATTTAGTAAAGTATGTGGTCACTGTTCGCCTCATTGTAACGCATATATAGCATCAATAGAACATACTCTTAACCAAATTATCCAGGAAAATTTATGGTAAATCCTGCCATTTCAATTTTGATAAGCTGTTGGGTAGTATGAACATACCCCCGGTTCTGTTCCGCTTTCTTTCCGATTCGAGGAGAAAGTGCTATCCAAATGGGCCGGACAAGTCATTAGCGACACAAACTGCAACAAGTGATTAGGGCTTGAAGTACATTGATAGCAGTTGGGTAGCTTACACATACCACCCGTTTCTCTTCCGATTTCTTTCCTATTCGAGGGCAAATGTGTCGGACAAGCCATTAGCGACAGTCTTTTTCTATGGTAGGTACTTGTGTACTGCCAAACCTAAAAGCCGCTTATCGCTTCTCCGGAATTTTTCCGCTAATGATTTGTCCTTCACAAATGCAATTTATGCGCCGGGCATTATTGTACACCAGGCCCACAAGTATGGCGGCTCTTCAGAGGAATCGGGTCTCGAACCTGGAACCCTTCGAAGCCGAGATTTCACCACTATATCACCGCTTCCCTAACGTTATACAATAACTTCTTGTTTAAGAAACAGGAATATGCTATGGGAGTACACATATCGAGGTAGAATACCATTTCTCCAAACCACACATGATTTTCTGAACGTCAATGACTCCATCGAAGATCCGCCGGGCCGTTTGCCTGTTGTACTTTAAATCATACATAGGGAGCCAAAC
This sequence comes from Araneus ventricosus, assembly GCA_013235015.1. NCBI lineage: Eukaryota > Metazoa > Arthropoda > Arachnida > Araneae > Araneidae > Araneus > Araneus ventricosus. Next base: position 345,317 of record BGPR01000577.1, read on the forward strand.
GTCCTTCAGCTGGTGTGGTGCGGAAGTATGGAGAGGGGATGCCAGCTGGTGCCGTCCTCGTCATATGATCGCGGCTCAAAATGATGAGGTCCGTCACAAAATAGCCCTCGCGATGCTTCAAAACGGGACGTTAATATAATTGAACTAAACTGAACGTCAAACCCGCACGATGGTTAAGGGCCAAAATCGAGACTGTCCCGAGATTATTGGGACGTCTGGTCATTTTATGCGTACGTATACCAGAGAAAGTTAAGAAAGGAGAATTAACTTTTATTTAAAATTTGATTTTTTAAATCTAACTTAACCACTTAAGTAATTCAATTTCTCTACTGTCTAATTAGATGGCACTTTCTGTTTTGGGAATGTGTTGTAGTATTGTCCAATTAAGGGTTCGTAGGAAACTTGAGATGTTAATGAGTTACTCTTTACTTTTGTGTCGAATTATAACGTTTACGGATGACGTAATTTCAGACTTTAAGTGTAAAAAAGCTATAATTCGATGCACGAGGAAACTCGGGATAACTCGTTAAGTGATAAAGAAAATTAATCTAGTTAATCCTTTTCAATATGAGCCATTTACTTGTAAATAAGATTTGGGACACTCCAAGATATTTAATTCAGATTCGGGTTAAATCTGAGACACATTTAAGTCCGGAACAAATAATCCGAAATTCGTGACAGTCCTGGCTAATCCGGGATATCCAGTCACTTCGCTCCTACTAAAATGCTGTTGCTCCTATTTAGATGTTTGTGGACTTGCTTTTTTAAGGAAATTGAAACGGACTATGGAGCTATTGCGGACTCAGTATTTTTCACAATAAAACTAAATACCGATTGATCGAAAAATTAAGATTGAGTCTTCGAAAGCTAGACATTTAGATTTCTTTCTCGACACTTGAATCAAATATTACTTACAATATGAATACATTGAAGCTTTGATTAACCGCCAGTTTCTGTTATCCGTCATTGTGTAAAAAGTAACATAGTATTACAAAACATTTCTGTACATTTCTACTCTCATTTTGTTAGTTTGTATGGATCGCTTTGTAAAATTAAGTACAACATGCATGTATTATCCACTTTTAAAGGATTGTATTCCCATTTTCGTCCCAAGCCAGCAGTGAAATCATGTTACTGTACATATGTACTAAGGGATTTCTGTTATCCGCCTATTAGTGCGTACAGTAAATGTTAGTTACAGTAAACGTAGTACGTAGTTATAGAATAACTTCGATTAACCATCACTCGTTTATCCGTAAGTTTCTGTTATCCGTCATTGTCTAAATTACATCTAAGGCGCGTTTCTATATATTTCTACTCTTATATTGTTAGTTTATATGGATCGCTTTGTAAAATTAAGTACAACATGTATGTATTATTCACTTTTAATGTATTTTATTCCCATTTTTGTCTCAAGCCAGCAGTGAAATCACGTTATTGTACATAGGCATTGAGAGGTTTCTGTTATCCATCTATTGGATTATCCATCACAGTTTTGGTCCGAATAGTGACAGTTAATCGAAATTATACTGTACCAGAATAACTTGATTTGCAGAGTGCGTCTGTGATCTAATGTTTTAAGGCTGCTGAAGAACATGAATGTAAGGAAAAAGATTGGGTCTGAGGAGGTTATGGGCTCTTAACCAAGATTATTCAGAAATTTTTAGGCTGATATGCGCTTTAGCAACGAACTGATCGATGTGGTCGAACTTGCTGCTGGAGATTATCATAGTTTTTCTCCAAGCTGAACAAATATGGGCCAGGTTCCTTTCTAAGTCGTCCTGGAAGCCAAACTGCCTCCGAAGTCACATTTACAAAACAGAAGACGCCATATTTCCTCTTCATAACTTCTTGAAGAATGGCCAGAGCCAGACACATGCTAGACCATGCGGGATTAGAGTCGCTCATCCAAAGAATAAATATGTTTTCGCGAAAGGTTGACTCGCTTTGTCAAATGGCCACTGAGGAGATACAAAAAGTCAAAAGTGGACCAATGCGGTGTGTTAGTATGATAACAATATGCAAGTTTAATTACTTTGTTGAGTAGAGACAAGCCCTCGGTGGCTGCGACTGACAACCAACGCATCAGACATTTAAAGGGGGCGTAAACCGCGAAAACTCATTAAGTAAAACAAATTCGCCTCGTCTGCCGGTCGTTACACCCGCTAATGATTTTTAACAAGAGAATTAGCCTCAAAAGAAGGTGTTATGTGTCGTTAACACTCTTCCACAGGACGAGATAGGCGTGATGCATATTTATAAACGCGACTTATGGAGTACTTTCCACTTCTCACAATCAAAATTTGGAGCCGTTTCTATTTGTCACCGTGACCCTGAGACGGAGAGCATGCCGGGAGAAGGGGGCGGGCACTAGGGTGACGTCACGGGAACCCAGGAATCGATGATGACGTCAAAGCATCGCTCTACAGCTGCGGTATTTTAGCCGGGACTTGGGTCGGTTCTGAAACCGCAATCTTTGGCCGGCCCCCCCCCCCCCAGTTATCAAAGAGGGAAACAATTGGATGGATTTCGTAACGTTATGGATTTGGTATCTATATATAAGCACAGTCTAGAGCTTAGTTGCTTTCATTGAATAGGAGAAGATGATATGAATATGGAATGAAATAAATGATTCAAAGGATATTTGAACAGGTTGTGGAATGCAGTAATGGATATACACAGTAATGGTCTCTTAAATTTGTTTTGTATTGCTCTGCATCCATATAGAACTGACCGGAATCGTGCTGTTAAAATTCGTCAAAGCAGTTACTGATTTTTCTTCAAACGGCGAATGCTACGAACGTATACGTGAGAATATGGCAGCGAAACGAGAGATTTCAAAAACTTCATCAAAGATGAAAATATATTGACAGAAACACAAAACATGTAGAAAATAATTTCGAAATATTTGCATTTTTTTATATTTTTGATCCATTTCGTAACGTTGTGGATTTATTATTTATATATAAGGAAAAGTCTGGAGCTCCAATGCCTTCATTTATTAGAAGATAATGATATGAATATGGAATGAAATGACGAAAAATACATTTTAGCATGTTGGGGAATGCCACAATGATATAATGATCGCTACATTTGTTTATATTGTTATGCATCCATAAAGAACTCGCCGTAATCAGTAACCGAGTTTTGGTTCAAATTACGAACGTATACATGGGATATAGCAGGGTTATTTTGCATGACAATAAGAAACTGGTAAAGGTTTAAAAGTTTTAGATGCAATTTTTTTAGTTTTAACTGCAATTTTCCTTGCGCCACAAAACTCAAAACTTAAACATTCCTTCACATGGTGTAAAAAAATTATAAGTTATTTGAATAAGAGCTATACACATAGTAGGTTAAAATAACAAATTCAGGAATTACATCGCCAAAAACGATCAATGCACAGCAGTAGATTTGTATAGATTAGTAATTATCTCCATCATATTTCCAACAACTGCATGTAGAAAAGAATTCCATCGAATTGCTACACGTCGTTCATTTGTGGGACACATATACAGCGCCAGATTATTAAATAGGCAAAGTAGGCAATTGCCTATGGGGCCCGCAAATTTAGGGGCCCCCGAAGTTTCAGGATTTTTTTGCGGTATTTTCACTGTAATCTAATTTTGTACTTTCATTTAATTTACAAAGAACGTGCATTCAAATTTATTCAAATTAGTATCAAGTATCGTTTAAGTATCGGAATATTATTCTAACAACATTCTAATTAATTACCTTCTACTAGTTCTAATATTGTTCTATAATTCTAAAAATTATGTTGCTTTACTACTTAAAAAAAACTTCAGTCCTATAATTATGTATATTTAGTTCTGTTGAAAAAGTCTCATAATTTCTTTTACTATTTTGTTTGAAATTATTTTTAAATTTTAATTTTTTTATACTCGAGATACTGAAAGCAACTCTTGAAAGTGTCCCGAAATTAAATGTTTTGCTATGTTTTCAAAATTTGCTACTTAAAACTGCTTGCATACAGAATAAATTAAATTCAACAAAAAATATACAGTTTTGGAAGTTTGTAACGCGAGAAGGGGTGGGGGGCGGGAAACTTTCATTGCCTAAGGGCCCCTACAAGGCTTAATCCGGCCTTGTATATATAATATATATCCATATGTCCCGTTTTGAACGGGACTAACCCGCTTTTAGGTAGGTTGTCCCGTTGTCCCCAAGCATAGTTTCGGGATACCGAAATGTCCCGTTTTCAGAAAGAGAGCAATACACGGTTAATATGTGCAAAAAAGAGGCGAAAAATAAAAAAAAATCCGACGGTAGTAGGAATAAAAATGCGTCTCAAACATATGCAAGTCAGAAGCCTACAATCTTGCACTTATTTCTAACTTCTACTTAAAAACAAAAAGAGACAGAATGAATTACTGCGTATATTTCAACCGAAAGGCATCGATGAAATTTTTCAAACACTTTCATACCAGTAATTTGAATCATACTTTATTGTAATTATAGGATACATTTCACGTCTGCCGGGCAATACAAAGGGTGTTTTATCTTACGAATAAGTATGGACGAAAAAAACATAGCTTGCAGTTCTTAAAGTAATTTTAATTTCCAAAGTAAATTTTAACCATTTCTGGTAAGAATCGCATTCTTATTTGAAATCAGCACAAAATATACTGAAACAAATCTGGCCTTCGGTAAAATAACAGGCCACATAAATTAATTATTTTCACGCGTTCCTTTCATTAATAAATAAAAACTTAAGAAATATGCGCTTTCTTGATTACACATACGATTACTTTAAAAATTAGTAGATGTCCCGTTTTGAGGATAAGAATAAATGGTCACGTGAGACATATACGACACATAATTCCTGAGTAATTGACAAAAAGTAATTTCCGAGTAATTGAGTAATTTGACAATACAGCAGCCCTCCACCACACTACACCTCCGATTTATAGACATGAATTTGTGTCGAGTGACAACCAGCTATTTCTCCATCCTTAACTCTTCTTTCACTGTCAGAGCAATGCTGACAACATTTTCAATGACAACATGGATAATACTGTGATTCAGTGATTATCTTCAGTGCCGAAGTAGTTCATTGAGGGACGAAATAAAAACTGATTTCGGCGTCTAGAGTGAGAAAAGTCCACAGTGAAGCGCTTCCAATTTTTAAATTATTCCTCTCGAGTGTGAGATGGACTTCAATCAACTAATTTACAGTGAATCAGTAAACCTCGACTCGATTTTTAAAACAAATTGATGAAGTTTTTAATAATTCATGATTCAGAAAATCAGATGAAACGCACAATTGGAATTTTTTTATGTATCAAACATTATAAGTACCAAAACACTTAGATAAAAAGTACCTAAGCCGCATATGTCTGAAGATTCTTGTTATTCGGTGGATTGAGGTCCATCTCGAGTGTGAGATGAATCTCAATCAACCAATTACCATGGAAATCAATAAACCTTGACACGCCATTTTAAAACAAACTGATGAATCTTTTAATACTCGGTGGATTGCGGTCCATCTCGAGTGTGAGATGGACATAAATCCACCAATTACCAGG
>BGPR01000577.1:350872-380054 GCA_013235015.1 Araneus ventricosus
ATTCATGTTACTCGGTGGATTGAGGTCCATCTCGAGTGTGAGATGGACTTCAATCCACCAATTACCAGTGAAATCAATAAACCTTGACTCGCCATTTTAAAACAAACTGATGAAGCTTTTAATAATTTATGTTTAAGAAAATCAGATAAAGCACATAACTGGATTTTTTTATATCAAGCGCTGTAAGTGCCAAAACACTTAAATAAAAAGTACTCAAACTGCATGGGTCCGAAGATAAATATAGACGATAAAAGAATTTATGGCGACATTTCTTAAATTGGATGTGCGACAAGAAGGCTGATGGATTTGCTCCCGAATCCAACGTGTCATTTCGGGTCTTCCTAAATTATCTCGACTACTTTATGAAATGAAAACGGACTTCTGTTATTGCTCTATCTGCGCTTTTTCAGACGAATATGACTGCAGAAAGTCTTTTTTCACTTTTTATTGTCGGTGAAAACGATTAAGAGACCCCAGCAAGTGCATTGTATTTGGAGACATTAATCTTCCTGGCGCAGAACAAGATTTAATTCAATTACATACAAAGAAATTCTTTTTTACGTTGGAAGAGTGTCAAAAGTTTAATATTGATTGAAATAAAAAATGCTGAAATAGCACTTAGTTAAATTATGGAAACGTTCAAAAATCATGAGTTCTAACGTTTTTCCAACTCGCGGTTTGAAATCTGATGTTTATTTATTTTATTTATTTATTTAGAAAATGTACACTACAGAATAAACTCTAAAATGATACAGAACAAACACTAAAATAGCAGACTAATAAAAAAAAATAAAACACAGATTAATAAAAACAACAGATAGACACAGAAATCACTGAAAACACAACACGATATTGAAAACTTCCTACGTTCTCAATTTTTTAAACAGTTTTGATTATTACAAATTTTATGCTACTGATTCAAATTCATTTAAAAGTAATAATTTATAGATTTGTAAGATAGTACTAGTGTAATGCTACATATAATGGAAATCAATAATTAAATTTGAAAATTAAACATTTATCATAAAAGTGAAAGAAATCGCACCTTTATTGCATATCTTGAGTACTAATGCACTAATTATATGTATCTTATGCGAGTTATGTGCATGCAGGTAAACGTTTAATTAAGCAAATCTTTCACCGCCGCCTGACGAGCTGATTGTCTCTGGTATTAAGTACATAAATATGAATCGAATTAAGTTCAGTAAATGCTTTCTCGCTATTTTTTTGACAAAAGAAATGAGCTCGAAGTTTTTCTCAGAAGTCCATTGTTGAAGTCTTTAAAAGAAGGTGGAATGAGTTCTGCGTCATCACTTAAGCGGGACACTCGCCAGTGTTCCACTCCATTTATTTTTGGAACAAAGGATGCCAAGCTCCTTCGTCAATGTTAGAACACGATGAAAATTGGCGTTGGCAGACGGCGAAGTTGGAATTCCAACTAGGTTGGTTTTCCATTCAAAGCGTTCGGTCATAAAGGTGAAATATGATCCTTCAAGGCGAGCGATAAATCATCCGTGTGTGCGTGAGGGAGCGTTGGGGCGGGGAAATATGCGTCGGAGTTGCGGTTAGACTGGAGAAATCAGGGCTGGCAGGGGAGTGTGCTCTCTCTAAACAGCGAAATTCCCCCATTTGGGGGATGGGGAGTAGGGTAGATCGAAGCGGCCGATGGTGCATTTTGAAGCCTCCGTGAATGACCTACCTAAATCGATCGATTTGAGTTCGGTTGGAAACAAACCTTTCTTTGGGCCAAATTAAATCGATTGAACTACTCGTGTATGGCCAGCTTAAATTAGCAATAGCCAATTTGTCTTCTATTAATTCACTAGTTGTGATAATTGTTGTTATATTAGTTGTGATAATTGTTGTTATATTAGTTGTAATATTGAATTAGTTGTGATTCATAAGTTGATTCATAATTTCGAGGTAATGGTATACTTATCAAAGTTTGCGTATTAGAAAGGAGGGAATTTTCACATTTTAGTACGGGGTGGTGGAGAACGTCGTATAACTGAAGCTTTGCGTCGTAAAAACGAAGTACTTTATCGTTTCCATGAATACGAGTGAATCTGGACTGTGATGAAACGACGAAAATGAGAAACGTATAAACCGTGTTTAACTGTAAGACATTTGGAAAATAAACACACAAGCAGATATAACTGATGTTACATATAAGGGAAACTAATTTAATATATTTATTGGAAACCATTTATTGAAATTAATTAAAAAGTTTTTGATTAAATTAATTTTTGTTTATAATATTATACGAAATCATAATATCGAAAGATATCAGAATCCCCAGTTTGCAAAAAATTATTTATGCGCCTTTATTCCGGTTGTCGATCCACTTACACTCGAAAACTTTGACTTATAAAAATGGCTGCGGTGGCCTAGTGGTAAGATGCTGGCTTCGGAGCCGGAGGATTCCAGGCTCGAAACCCGATTCCACTGAAGATCCGTCGTGTATTGGGCCTGTTGCACGCTAAATCATACTTAGGGGTCAAACGTGCCCCCCCCCCGCTGGTGTGATGCTGAAGTTTGGGAAGGGGGAGGACCAGCTCAGGAGTCGTCCTCGTCATCTGACCGCGGTTCAAAATTATGAGGTCGGACCCAAAATAACCCTCGTGTTGCTTCAGAACGGAACGTTAATCTAACTAATCTAAACTTATAAAAATGTTTCAGTGAATACATAATAATGTCTGAGTGTAACTGTGAATTAACGTGTAATGAAGCGTCGACTGCTAATGTGAACAAGCGTCCACATCTAATGAATTAGTCAGAAGACGTCGACGACTAATGTGAACAGGAGTCCGCAAAGCGTTATAAAAGCTTAAAATCGAAATCAAAAGCAATAATGTAGCAATACTTACTTCAGTAACGAGAGAAGTCAAACGCAGATGATGGGATGTAATTAAAGTATGTGTGATACATAAAAAGTATTATCTAAAGAATATATATTTATATAAGACACTAAGTTTGACTCTATTTAAGTTTCTGTATAAGAGTAGTGAAAACGAGAATCAGTGCAAATTTCAACGACAGAGGCTACCCTAATTCCAAGCAGTAACAGTTAATAAATATTGAAATACTCTTGAAGAAAAATTTGTAGTTGCAGTTGATTATTAGCAAGTCTTAGAAGAAAGAAATGTTCGAATATTAATCTAAAGCTTTATCCATGGATTCAGTCTGTGGGTTGTATACATAGTGCAATTCAAGAAATTTGTACAATATCATTTTCTTGTGAAATTTACAAGCGGGATTACTGTATGAACAAAATTTATATAAAAGGGCTGGAGTGATAATCATACGGATAAGAATGGGTGAAATAGTGATGTCTTCTCTTCTATTTTTTAACCATGGTGACAGAGTAATAATTGACAAGCTGTCCCCTACAGATTTTTGATATTTGCTATTTCTAAATGTTTTAACCTGCTTTTTAAAGGATATATATTTAAAAATGGTTTATAATATCTTCTGTTGTAATCAAATTAAAGCAAAGAGTTGAATCCGTTGCCGTTACTGCGAGAAAGTCCACCTTTTCATTCCAAAAAATGTTTGAGTGTTACCCAGCGTCGAAATAAATAGGATAATAAGATTTTATTCAACATTGTCTTAATCACGATTTCATGGAACAATCTATCGATAATCATGAGGACTTAATAGAAACAATTTTAATCCTTGTTTACTATTTTAACCGACTAAAAACTAAATAAAAAATAACATATCGAAGCGTCATATTTTATGAAAGCCGTTGCGAATATAGTTATCATAAAAAAATTAATGACTATTCTATTTCTGTTTTTATCTGTTCCATTGCTAACGATTTTGGGACTTTGCCATGTTGTTATCATGGAACACTTAGCTGATTTAATCAGTTGATACATATCAAAAGTGCTCCAAAAATATATTTAATCAAAGTTGAGATTCTTGATAGAAGAGTTTCAGCAACTTCCTTCGAATCCTTTTGTAACATTGGTACGAAATAGGTATTTCGAAAAGAAAGAACCAACTCAAGCTTTCTTAATCTATATTTACTCCTAGAGCTAAAACGCTGGAATGGAAATTCCAATGCAAATCCAATGAAATATAAAAGAATAATCATTTTTAGAAGCTGTCATGAGATTCCACCCTTCATTAATTTAACGGTTAATGGAGAAAATTAATAAAATTTCTGTTTCCACAGCCGCAGTAGAAATCAAAGCAGCTATACAAAATACCAAGATATTATTATGAAAATCATCTGGTGGGTGTACATGAATGCGGTCTAACAAGCAGGATAATAAAAAATAAATGATTATTTATTTCTCGAATTTCCAGAAAAACAGAACGTAGCGCAGGTTACAAAACTAAGCAGCGCTTTTATAATTTAATAACTCAAACACGCAGAAGATCATAAATAAACATAGATCATAGACTAATAAATACCAGTCACAGCCTTTCAATAGCGCTCAATGCCTCAGTTCACCAGCTTCGTTGCTGACCAAACTTTAACTGATTCGCTCTTGGTTTGAGAGATAGCTTTTTATACCTTTTCCAACAGGAAATGACGCCACATAGTAAGGTTCTGGATATTTCCGCTCCTAGTAGAGATAGGACCACAATTCAGGAATTTTCTTGAAATTTCGTTTGGTCTCCAAAGTCGCCATCTTTAGCGCCAAGTCGCCAAAACGGGCACCAAGTTTGTCGCCGAGGTCGGGGTTCATTAGCTTGGATTCTAGTAAAACTTCTGTAATAGTCATACGATTAGCATGTTTGGGAAACAACTTTGCAGCTTCGTAACAACATGATCTGTTGTCTAAAGGTAGAGTTTGGTTGCAGGCACAGGAACATGGCGTTCTGTCTAAAAGTAGAGACAGAGATTTGGTTTTCTTTGCGTTTTGTGGCACAAGAATCTGCTTGTTTTCTATGCTCCAAACAGGTAGAAACAGAGAAGTATTTATGTTATATTATGAATTTACGTCTGATTTTTGAAATGAAAATTTTCTGTTACTTCATCCTTTCAAATAGAATAAATATAATTAAAAGCAAATTTTTAATAGTGCTCAAAACAGTATTTTTTATTTTAATTATTTTCTCTTTTTTAATTTCACCATCATTGCTACGGAATCAAAATTTAATTTAATTAATTGATTGAACTAATAAGTAAATGATGAAAATATTAAATAGTATATTGTCATCGAAAACACACATGTACAAAATTTGAAAACTCTTTCACAGCAGAAAGTGAGTAAAAAATACATTACAATATTCCCTCTTTACAAACATGAAGCAAGGCAAATTAAATAAAAGTGTTTAAAAAAGTTCTAATACCACATAAAAGTAAGAAATAGCTTAGAGTGAGATCTGGATATTTTGATAGCGACAGAATACCACACTTACCAAAACGAACCCCGCATTAAATCATGAAGAAAAGTCTTTAGTTATAAAGATAATTTCATGCACAACAGAGATAACAAACTCTGATGCAATTTTTCGAGAGTTTTCTTCATTAATAATTCAGCTTCCAATGATTTATCAACAAAATAGAATACACTTATTAATAAAACTAAGAAGTTAGTAAGAAATAGCTACTTCTCGTAGCAAATGTTATTTAAAATGCTTTCATTTACATCTTAATTAATTTCGTTGCATATAAAATTTTTCATTCCAAAACATGTTTTTTCACAGACTCATGAGAAAAAGATAAAACTCGCTTGCTGTTGATTTTACTTTTGAAATATTTTCTTTTCTTTTATTGATCCAAAGCACTAATTCTTCGAAGACTGGGGAATTTCTTTTCGGACTATATCCAACAAAGTTACCGATTTAATAAAGCTTTTTAGAAGATGTTATTCTTCGGATAATCCGACAGTTATTTCATGACTGTAGACTTTGAAAGAGTTGAGAAAAAGGGATGTTGACAACATAAATAACATTCAGCATGCACTCTCTTAAAGTGGCCCAATAGCTAATTTCTAAATGCTTAGAGATAGACTTATAGTTCCAGATGGAAAAATGCTTTAAATGAAGGGAATAATGATATTTTATGTTTTATATGAGTCAATAAATATATTTCTGAAAAAGTTGCGAATTCTAATTTTTTATACGTCCCCCGGTCTTATGAATCGTATTTAGTAAAATATTCTTCGCACACTAACATTTTAAACAAAAAAAGTTCCACTCTTCTGCGACTAAATCTGACCTAGTTATGGAGCTTTGAATTTCATAATTTTTAACCAATCAGCGGCCTCGTCGAGCAAGTGCAGCATATTAATTGGTGAATCGTCTTAGAGGCGGCTATTAAATCAGTGATATTCAAAGCTCTATAACTTGGTCAGTTTTAGTCGCAGAAGAATGAAACTTTTTTCTTTAAAATCTTAGTGTGTGAGAAATATTTTAGTCAATATGACTGATACGACTGGGGGACCGTATAAAAAATTAGACTTCGCATCTTTTTCAGAAATATTTTTATTGACTCAAAAAACATAAAATATAATTTCCTCCGTCATTTAAAGTATTTTTCAATTGGAAATGTCGATCTCTAACCGTTTATAAATTAGCTACTGGGTCACGATAAGAGTGGACACCCTGTACAGGATCAGTGGATAGTCAGTGAAATTTTCTTGGGTAAATAGATAAAATATAAATGTCTGTTTTAAATTAATTCAGTTATGTTTTGGCAAATAATCAAGATCTTTAAACTGCAATTCGCAATTTCCTTCATGATTTTTGTTTAAAATTTTGAACAAATTCACCGATTTGCGAAACCCATTCGATGCTGAAAGAAGGTTATACACAGACAGTTGATTTGTGTCAAATTATGCATTCAACAAAGTGCCAGTAAGGCAGAAAATGGGGCATTAAGATCCAGTTAAAATTATTCATATTATCACAGGATCGAGGACTCTTTAGTTGCGAATACTCTAAAACAATTTACATATTTAAAATAATTAACAAAATCATGAGACAGACCCCCAACTCCAACTAATTGACCGATATCGACAATTTTTATTTCACATGGAAGCTTATGACGTCTAGATATGTCATCAAGGGTCGCCTGCCAGGGGTCGAGATATATCGCTAGACAAAAATTTGGCAGAGTCCTTAAGCCTCTACAACCACTAATTCGTCACGTTGCAAGCATAGACACAGGCCATTAATATTATAGGCGAACAGCTGGTCACCCAAGAGGCTAGTCTATGTATTTAAAATAATTGCGAAAACCAGATAGGCAGTACCCCAGCGCCAACCAATGGACCGATTTAGAAAATTTTTTGTCATATAGAAGATTATGACATCTAGATAAGTTAACAACGGTCGCCTGCCCCCCCCCACCCATACGAGCCCCCATTTTTGAGAGAAATCGAAAAAATACTTCTCCACTGTACATTCTATATCGGGAAAAACTTTCAGACAGTCCCCCAACCCCAACCATTGTACCTATTTCGACAATCTTTATTTCATACTAAAGTTTATGACCTCTAAATACGCCGTAAGGGATAGCCTACCTTCCACCATCCTCCATTTTTAAGAGAATTCGAAAAATAAAACTTTCTCAGTGTCCCTCAGCCTCTACAACAGCCAATTCGCCAATTTATTTAGCCAAGTTTCAAGCATAAACACAGGATATTAATATTATGGGCGCACAGCTGGTTACCGATTACGGCTAGTTACAGTCAAAATCCAAATAAGAGTGTTCAAATTACTCCAAACTCGATGACTTTTCAGTTACATTTTCTAAACCGGCTTTTCTTGTTTTTATTAGGAACGGTGGAAAATCAATACAGAGACCTCTAAAGGCAACGAATCTGCCCGCGGTTCAAAACAAAGATGAATTAAAAGCAATTAGCCAATACAAAATTAGCGAGAAATCTATAATTAATTAAAGATAATGATATTTTGCTGAAGAATCTTTTTCATTTACTCGAATTAAAGTATTGGGAATTTAAGATGAATACAGAATAATCTAGAGGGTAATTTTAAAATCACGGGACACACTTTAAAGGTAGGCGAGGCATACAGAAACAAGTCATTTTTACATCAGAAAATGGGCTCCAAAATGCAAGGAAGATCTCGACAGCGGGCTGTTTGCCAGTAAATAAAGTTACAGAAACGGAATATCTCACAAAGAGTTGTTTACAACAGTTACACTTTTGAGAAGCTTTGAGGGCTGGCAGAATTCTCTGCAACAAGTAGTTTTTGTAGAAGTGTATGGACGGTGTAATGTTTGGTTACCGTTGGCGATGGTTGAGAGGACGCTTGGCGCAACTCCTGCCTATCGCAGGTGTGCTTTTTGTGAACAAGTCAGTTTTCGGCGGCGACCTCGAAAAGCGAGGTGAGATATTTAGGCCTATGCGTGGTCGTTATTTTTAAAACAGCTCTGCCTTCTGAGTGCAACGTACCGCACTGTAGCTTTTATGTGTGTTATCGGTATATGTTTGTCTACGACCAAAGAGATATATTTTTCTAAAATCTGGAATTTAATTTTAAAGAAAAGAAACATCACAGATGGAACTGAAGCTTCGGACACGAACACACACACACAAATGAGACATAAAAGAAGATAAATCATTGTTTAATCACATCTTCGCAAAATCTTTCTTTACAACAATTATATATTTCATGTCTCCTTTTTCTGTGTTTTGTGACCCAACGCTTTACTTCTTCCAATACATTCTTATACAAGAAAAATGCTTGCTATTGAGATGCACCACCCCTGAAATTTGTCCATGATTTTAAAATAATTCTGCAAATCATAGAAGAGAAAAATTTTAAAGCAGAAGAATCTTGTTCTATGTTTTAAGAAACATTTGATAAAAACATATGAGTGCATCAAGCATAGAAAATATGCAATAACTACTCTTATAATTTCTACGGAACCGTGAAATTTTGATAGATTCCTCTCCTTTAAACATGGAGAAATAAATCTTTCCACATGCACGAAATGCAATTCCAGTACAATATCCCCCAACAACTTCTACAAATGTACCGGATTGTTGCTCAAGGAAGAGATGGCAGATATTTTTAAATAGATATTTTGTTTCTAGCTGATAACCCGGCGTTGCTCCAATAAATATTATCACAAACTTTCCCCAACAAAAGTTAATATCCTTTCAAGTCTAGTATTTTTATTACCTTATAACAGTATGGTTGAAAGAAAACGCTAGAAGTTTGGTGAAAAAATTATTTTAAACTTTCAAACAATAAACCGAGAATGTACAGAATTAACCCCGTATTGCCGATTAAAAATATAAACTTAAAAAAATCTTTAGGACGAGCAAAATGTCGATAAAAATATGCGTAAATATGCCTAAGAAACTTCAACAGTGGTAAAAACACGTGAATAAAGGATTTGATGAAACAATTAATTGGTTTGAATTTGATTTTATAACAATAAAAGCATTGTTACAAATTGAGTTTGAAATGAATTCTGAAATGTTTATTAAAATAAGAGAAAAATTGTACAACAATTTAAAAACAATCATTAAAAAGATAATTTTTTGCTCTTTAAGTAGTTGTAAAAATAATTTTCGTACGAAAAGTATTTCAGAAGTTATTGGCAAAAAACGTCTAAAACAGCTTCGTTTTATGTTATTTAATTAAATAAATAAAAACCTAATTAGAATTTTAAAATATTTTTTACGGCGTTAACTCCCTCTTGTGCTAATCCATCACTGTGCCAAATTTGGTCGCCGTAAGTACAACGGTATGGGCGTGCATAAGGAACCGATAAACGAAACACACACATATTTGTCCTCTTTGATATATATGGAAAATTGGGATTCGTTAAAGTACAAAGACTCTTCAACATGGTCTACCTAAGCTGGTTCAATCGGGATAAGAAGTACATCCCCCGTTAAATCTGAATTATTTTTACCTCAATGGTCCATTTTTTAACTAAATAATGCTTTACTCCTCTTCAAAATACTAATATACCGAATGCCCCGTTTCCAATGGTAAAATTGATTTTAAAATCAAATTATTAAATAGAATTATAAGTACTATAAGTATCTTTTAAAAATAAATGATAGGTAGAACTTTTTTGATTTTGTACAGATACAAGGTAAAAAAGGAAGTAATATTATCGAAATGTTCGTAACTATTGAATGATACGTTAAATAAGCCAACAATTTTCTTTACAAAGTTGATGCACTGTATATTTTATTGGTAATTCATTTTTTCAAGAGCTAAATTTAAATAAAAAATTTT
This sequence comes from Araneus ventricosus, assembly GCA_013235015.1. Lineage (NCBI taxonomy): Eukaryota > Metazoa > Arthropoda > Arachnida > Araneae > Araneidae > Araneus > Araneus ventricosus. Next base: position 361,058 of record BGPR01000577.1, read on the forward strand.
AGATAACCAGCTGCTTTACAGTAACAGTTTCTTCACCAACAACTGCCCCATCTCCATTTATTACCATGAAATACATTTTATACTTGTATGTCAAAGTTGAAAATGTAGAACGGCAACAATCAGGGGGTCCAGTGCTAAAATATGGGGTAATAGTTGTTGCAAAATGCCAACAAGAAATAATTAAGCTTAAAGCGTTTATTTCATTTTCTACCCAAACCGATACACAACTTCCTGACAAGGAGATGTCCTGAAATTGCGTTTTTGGAGTTCTTTTAATGTGCTTTAAGTATCATAATATTTCCATAAAGGAAACATATTCTCTAGATAACTTTAAATCTCGTGTCGAGATTATTGTTTTATCTTAGGGGTTACTTCAGAAATGGGGATGAGAACCTGCCGTATAAGTAAGCAGAGTCTCGCTTCCTGGTGGGATATAGTAATGGTGGGGGTGGAGTTAACCCCACCGATGACGGGTCGTACCTCTGTCTGAGGTGTCGTCGCATGAGCCGCTCGTAATAAGGGCTATTACGCGAGGGCCACAGTGCCTGATTAATTATCACGGCAGCCGGGCCATTCAGTTATGCGCATGCGTAGGCTGGTCGGAGTAATTCGTTCGTTTATGGTTAATCTTAAACATAGAGATATCCAGAATCAGTTCAAATAGATACATGTGATTTCCTTAATTCATATATCATCAAATGAATTAGTTTCCTGAAATTTTCATTCAAGGCTTATGAATCTCAAATTAATGCATAATTAGTGCGTGAATTAGGAATCAATGCACAGCATTTCATCTCTGTGTGTGCATTGTCATGTCTAAGCTACAGATACAAATTTGGTCGGTCCGAAGATAAAGGTAATGTAAAAGCTGTGTTATCTAAAGATGGCCATGAGCACCATGGAAGCACTATTTAGGACACAAAGTTATCTTTATTCTCAGGAAACCGGTCATTCCTTTGATGGCGGATAATATTTCAGTAGGATCATTTTAGCTGCAGGAAGGATTTCGCTAATGGATATAAGTTGTCGAGGACTCTATGAGAAAAAGCGATAAACTGAATGAGAGACAGTAAAGAAAGGAACCAGTTTTCGGACTGGTGGACAAAAGTTGAGCCACAAACACGAAGCATGGGATATTTCGAATAGTAATCGATTTATTGCGATGAAATTGTGAACACACATGCCCAATACTACAAGACAGATAAGAGTAAAATAACACAAAAAAGGAGAATTTTTTTCAAATATTCAAATTACTAAAAATGGCCAAAACGTGACATCTGATATTTCCAGAATCGTTCGGCTGATAAATTTATGGTGGCCATCCAACTCATTTTTAAAAGTCTTCCACCGGGTCGTTATGCTGAAAATGGGAATTAAATGTTGATCAATGTGCGAGGCAACAAATCCAAATTTTGTAACAGAGAGGATTTTAAATCCTTAAAGGTATCGGAAGATGGTTGACATCGTGCAAAGACTCTCCTAGAGCATCCCAAGCATGTTGAATGGCAGTTTCCTAACCAATGGTATGCATACCCGTGGGGGTACGCGAAATCGGAATAGCGGAAAATACAAGGGATTAAAATCTCAAATGAAGTAAAAGAAAATAGTATAATAACACACTTAAAAGGACTAAAGTTATCGTTCAGACAGTATTTGGATTTTAAATTCATTCAAATAATTGTTTCTACAAGAAACCAAAAACGCCTTATGTGAGTCCATTCCAACTGTATAACATACATAATTTTTTATTCCCTGCAATTAAGTGAAACAAGGTAAAGTTTATCATAAAATGTGAACAGTATTTTTATTTTTGAATTTCCTATTTCTGAATAATTTGTTTAAACGTACAGTATAGTACACAACAAACACTTATAAGGCACTGGCTTGTAGTGAAAGGTTGGAAAATATGTATAAGAGCGGTATTTGGTTTAAAAATGGTATTTTTAAAAGTATGGATGAGGTTGGAAGTTAACATTTATAAAACTCGTCCCTCTCCGGATTTTTTTTAACCGAGAGAAGCGAGATCTTCTTTCAACTCGACCGTTCAATCTTTCGACTATCTGTAAATTTGTTTGTTACGCAGTCTCGGCCAAACGCGCTGTTCGATTTTCTTCGAATCTGATATGAACATTCCTTAAAGCGATTAAAAGCGACATGTATATGTAATGATTTAACATTTCAATCTTTTGGAAATTAAATCCTTTGAAGCGCCACCTAATTTATAAGTATAAACGAATTACTTCTATTTCAATCTTAAAGAACCGAACTTCTACTTTAACTTCCAGAGTTACGAGATTCTTCTGGGACTCCCCTTTTCCCAAGAATCCAACCCTCATGGCGGCGGAAACGTCGTTTTCCGTTTTTCAGGTTCAGTTGAAAAGCAGATAATTCGTATTTATATTTTCGTAAACAACAATGGATAAAGTATTCTTAAGATTTTATAGATAAAAGTAAATACAATAAAGATCGATTCATTCTCTTTAAAAGCTAAGTTTTCTAAAGCTAATAGATCAAAATAATTCGGCGCTTGGAGGGTTAAACTCTCTGCGTATTTTTAACGCTCTCTTTGTAATCATGAAACTCACTTAGTAAGACGCGTCGCTTTTGCACGTAAACTCTTCAATCCTGTCCAAGTATATTCATAATATATATTATCAATGTCGTGAAAATGAATTAAGAATATTTATGTTATATATATATATAACTTGTTATATATGATCGTACATAAACAAAGTAAACAAGACATATCATGAAGCCAATCTTATACTAAAAATTCATAATTTAAACAATACAGCGAAATCAAAAACAAAATCTAAAGAATTGAAAATACTATAGATATCATGAACAAAAATTAACCCTCTGCGCTCCCAATTATTTTGAACTTTTAGCTATCTGGTTAGAAAACTTAGTTTTTAAAGGAAATGAATCTTTCTTGTATTTAATTATATATTTGAAATCTTAAGTACTCTTTATCCATGGTTCTATAAAAAAAATATACATATAAATACGAGCTATCTACTTTTGAACTGAACATGAAAAACTGAAAAAGACGTTTAAGCCGCTCGGAGGGTTAAATTTAAACATTTATGTCAACATGTAAAAAACTCTGTTGTTATTAAAAGTATTGAAAAAAGGCAATCCATATATATGGAGTTTTCAACAATTAATATATATATATATATATATATATATAATTCCGTTTCAAGACGATGGCCGTCTGACTAGTTTTACTGTTTGGTGAGTCAAAAGTCAGTATGTGTCTTAAAACGAAGCGCGAATAGCTTGATCAATATAGTGCTTGCATGGCAACATTTTCCATTTCACCAGTCACCATCACCGATCTGGGAACTTCTTTTTCATTATTAAGCAACAGAGGTTGTGGGTCACAGTACCCAAGAACTCTATCAACAAGTTAATCTCCGTTTTTCGCGACTTAAAACATTTGACATAAACAAGTGACATTTGAAATTGACATAAACAAGCGACCATTAAAACATTTGTATCATTTTGATAATGGCTAGATATTTAATTGCAATTTTGCTAATACTTGTAAAGGCAGAGACTTTTGTAAAGAATTCGCATTCGAAAAAAAGGCCAAACATTTAAAAACTACAAGAAAGTGCATATCTTAGGGTTTTATGGATTTTTTTAGTTTACTAATGTTATCTAGCTTGTCCATCGTCCACATTAGGCTAGATAGTTGGAGGTCTAATGTGTGTGTTGGTAGGCTAGATTCAGTTCAACAGTATTAAAAAAATTTTGAATAAAAGGAGAGCCATCCTTTCGAACAGATAAAAATTAAATAAAAGTTATTTCGGCTTCATTCCAGGAAACTGCTTTCAGGGATAATTAGTTTCTTTTGCTACAAAAACGACTTCCTCCAAACGTTGAATTTGCACCGGAGTGGAAAAAAATCAGTTTGACACTGCTGAAAAAAATTCACTGGAAGTTTATCTTTTCGTGTACAGCTGCAGTAAACAAATTAACGATTCGTTCAGTTAAAGAAGAGAAAAAAATTAGTCGCTCTATTTCGAAACAAAGCAATCCCTAATGACATGGAAGAGAGCTCTGTTTCAATTGTAAAAATTGGGCACTTGAAATCATGAATAATTGGAACTTTAACTGTGTCTTCTATAATTATGTTTAAAAAAGTTAGGTTGCAAATTTGTTTTTGAAAATTTCGACACAAGATTAGCGACATTGTATAGAAAATACCTCTTTCACAATGTATAATTTGACGTTCAATGATTTACATGTACTTCTAGAAAATAAACATTTTATACATGAAAGATATTTGACAATGAGAATTTCAATAAATAAGTTCTTTGATCTTTCCATTTGCTTCTGAAATTGCAAAAGAATTTTTTAAATTTTGCTGTATTTTTTCATGATGGTTATAGTTGTAAGCATGCAACAGCTTTAAAATTTTTAACCAATCGATTTAATTAAAAAAATATTGTCTACGTAAGAAAAGAAGTAACATCTGAATTAATTTATAAAATAATTATTATAATTATATATAAGCAAAATATTGAAGACAAGAGGACAAAACCTTGAATTTACATCGTTGAAAGGTCTTTTGTTAGATGCTTTGTAGCATAATTTTTTATACGAGAGTCGTCATCTATTAATCTAAGGAAAACTGAATACAAGATTATAATAACGAAATGAGAAATATTATTAAGGACTGAAAGGTAGAAAATAGTAAAAATAATTTATTTTCAAAAGGTAGGCTTTTATTACTCACAGAAATGTAGAAAATTGTTATTTTTTATTAAAAGTAGTACGATAAGGAATATCAAAAGGAGATAATTTTTAACGCTCATTAAAAATTAAAATGGAATTATAATAGAATATGAATGTGTTTAAATTTTATGTTACTTAGAGTTTTTATATAAACACCCAACGCATATACAATTTTTGCTTGGATTCCCATATTTCCGGAAAAATTATTTTATTTATTTTAATACTCTAATAAAAGCGTCCTTTCTAAATCATTTTTATTTTTATTATTTATGTTTAATCACAGTCATAGTTTAAAACCAACGAATAACATCCAGAATTAAAACAAAAGAGATATTAAAATGAATACAGACAGATATTTACAAATATTTATAAAATGCTTGTAATAGTCTTAAACTGAATAGGAAAATGATTTTTTGACACGGTTTGTGACATTCGTAAACACCCGAGTTATTTATTTAGTTAGTATCTAAGTAAGTTAGCGTCTTCAACCACTGTTATTTACTTCCTGCTTTATTTTAATTACTTTCGCTGTAAATCAGAGGTTCCGAACCTTTATTCCCTCGCGTACCCCTTGAATAATGTTTATATTTTCGCGTACCCCCTACTGTCATATCCTTCCCTCCACACACACACACCAACCATCCGTCTATGTAAAGAAGATTTTTATCAATAATGTTAAGGGCTTATGTTAGGTTAAGAGCCAAATGACTCGAATTAATAACATTTTTTTATTTTAGATTTTATTGTATTTTTGCAATAGTATTAGTTCAACGCCAAAACAAATGAAATGTAATAATTTCGCATTAACTTATAAGAATGGCTAAAAATTACTCTCTGTAATAATCAACTTTTCAAGTTGTATAGTTATTAAATACTAAATATTAACTTGGGGAAAGAAAATTCTGTAACTTTTTTAATTCCTTATGTTTTGTTGTTTTCACCATTACCGGCATTGATTTCGCGTACCACCACTAGTCCTTCGCGTACCCCCAAGGGTACGCGTACCACAGGTTGGGAACCTCTATTGTAAATCACCGAACTCGCAATTAATTTTTCAGAAAAATATTGCTCAAAATTTGAGACAGTCAGGAATACGTCTTAACTCTTTACAGTTCACCACATGTTTCGTTTTAAAAATCACTAAATTTATTTCAAAAATGAGTATTAGGCATGTAGCTAATCATAAATATGTAAAGGAAAAAAATTAGCATTTTTTATTTTCAAGAAATTTGAGGTTTTACAGTAAAATCAATGAATGGAAACGGGTGTAATATTCGTAACGAATAAAAAATATATATTTGTAAAAATATTAAAATACTTAAAGAAAGAAAATAATAGATAAAAAAATCGTTTGGTCATAAAAGAAATTAATTTAAAAATATCGATTGGCTGAAAAAGAAATTTATTAAAAATTTCGTTTGGCATTAATTCTTTTCTAAAGGTTTTAAAAATAGTTTGGCAACGATATATTGTCTTTTGCTAACGTTGCCTGGCAACGAAAAAGAATAATGAATTGTACTTGGAATTCGATGTAAGAGTGATGTAAGTGTATGTATTTGTTCTACATGTTTGTGCTGTGGTAGACGTCCAATAAACATATTATTTTTGATAAAAAAGGCTCTACGATTCTTCATGTTACAACAATGCTGAAATACATCACACGAGCTATTTTTCCACCGAATAAGTTATCATCGAAATGCAATTTAAATTATGCATTTAATTTATAAGTATACGTGAGTATTCATGATATTCAACATTCATAAAATTCAATATTAATTTCGAAGATTCAATTTTAAAAAATATCAATTTGTTGTAAAAACCCTCGTTATCTAGTTTCTCTAGAGTTCGAAAGCAATTTAGCTCTTGCAATGCCGATATCTTTGTGAATACTAACGGTATTGAACTGGAATTTTTACATAAGTTGGCCTATATATCTGGTTCTTAAGTTAGGAAAGAAAAGTTACTCAACGTTTCGCCCATGATCAGTAAAAAAGGCTCAATGTGTGTTTTCACTGCGAAACCAATGAATGTTAAAGTCAACATATATTTCTTCATATGTTGAAAACATACTTTTCATTTTCGCTTTTTGCAACACAGTTGTGACATGCAACATTCTGATATTTTACCCATGGCCACCGGATACTAGAAATTGTTTTAAAAAGAACAAACATATGTCCATTGAGGAAAGATAAATGCTATCCTTTAATAAAACTTGAATTGAAATCCACGTATTCCCCTAAAAAATATTTATCTTACAAAAAATAATAACAAGTATCGAGCATTGAATTAATTTTTAAAATTTAGAAATTAATTCTTTTAAAAAATAGTCTGAATTTACAGACACAGAAAATTTTAACTACTGTCAGAATTAATCTGTCTGTCTGAATGTCTATTTCCAAAAAATACTTGATATTCTCTGATCCACTTAATAGAAGACTATCCGTAAAAGAACAACAAATAAATGGAGTGAAATATATTCTCCTTTGTGGTGAGAAAGCAATTTATATGGCTATAATTTATTGTTCACTTATTTACTCCCTAAATAAAGCAGTAAGGTCATGACATCCACCTCATTTCTAAAAAAACATATTCTGATTAAAATATCAATACAATTTTCCGATATTAAATATCCAATATATTATAGATATTTTTATGAATGACGTGGATGTCATGACCTTACTGTTTTACGTCAAAAATAAATACATAACTACCAGTTTCTAAATTCGACTTAGAAATTTTTCGTATACTCTCACTTAAGAATCAGATACATAGTTTTCATTTGTCAGATTAATTCCAAAATTGGTGCAGATCTGCAAGTCTGGCGTAAATACCACAGGCTCAATTTGAGCTATCCTGTTTATTGCATTTTTCACTTAGCGTATTCATATGCACTCGGATAGAGAGATAGTCCCCCTTTGGAGGATTTAACATAAAATTTGATATTCATATGCGATTTTATATGAAGGCTACTTGCAATATTCGATCAGCCTAGCTTGTTGTGTTTTGAAAGTTATATATGCACGCACACAAATAATTTCGATTCCCGGTTCATATCAGTTTTCCGCTGGTTTCAGATGGACCACATCATTTATAACGGTAGTCATATGACAAGGAGAATACTTCATCTTCAAATTTTCACCCCATGTCAGCTAGAAGACGTGACGAGACTTAAATTGTATAGCATCTTACCAACTAAGTAATTAAACTGTGAGTTATGTACCGACGTGAAAATGCTTGACCCTCGACGGTTGACTTAACATGCACCTGGCGGGCATACGCTGCAGATATTTAGTGAAATTTTTTCTCGAACCCACGATCCTCCATGAACTTGCCACTACACCACCGCGACCATCACATAGGCCTTGATGTTTTTGGATTTAAATTTGATACACGTCAACAAATTTGGTATCATGAATCATATCTAGCATTACAACAAATTTCATTCATCTTTTTGAATTTTGGGGCTATCCGGTTCACACATGAATTTGCCAGTACACCACCGCGGCTATCATAGGCCTTGATGGATTTGAATTGAAATTTGATACACGTCAACAAACTTGGTATCATGAATCATATCTAGCATTACAACAAATTTCATTCATCTTTTTCAATTTTTGGTCTATTCAGTTCACACATGAACTTGCCAGTACATCACCGAGACTATCACACAGACCTTGATGGATGGATTGAAATATGATACACGTCAACAAATTTGCTATCATGGAATCATGGAAATGGGTCATAACATGAATCGACTCCATTACATCTTCAAACCCCAAAAGACACTGCACCTTTCACTGGCCACAAACGTATGACGATTGCCACAGTGTCCACACCATCGATTAGCGCTTTTAAAAATTAGACTGCAAACATATTATATTGCTCAAATGTAATTTATAATGCATATCTATTTAATGGACTTCCAAGCATAATTTAATTTGTGGATTTTTTTAGGTAAATCTTACAGTATTTACAATTTTCTGTACCTTATTTAATACCTAAAACTACAAAAATAATAGCAGACATCGATAAGAAGTAAGAATCCGGTGGATGACTTCATCAGAGGCCAGTCATCCATGCAGAAAACCTCCATCCATGCAGCATTCCTACAGAAAACCTATTCCAGTTTTGAATCTGCTGGGATGAATGGCTTCTTATGAAGTCATCCACCGGACTTTTACTTCTTACCGTTGTCTGCTATTATTTTTGTATTTTTAACTCTTCCAAAATTAAAAATTCCCTTTATTAGTATTTATATTTATTATGTACCTTATGTTTGTTAAACATGATTTCATGAATTAAAGTTAAAATTTTTCTAAGTTTGGCGTCTCTTTTAATTAATTTCTAAACTTTGTTCCGTCATCTGCTTATTCGAATCAGTCCAATCCTCGTTTAATCAGGATAATTGGAGTTCTACTCTATACCAGCAAAATGCCGATCGATAATGGATTTTTTTTCTACTCAATAAATTTGTTGAAAATGTAAACACGGCAGAACAACAGAAAGGAGGATTAGGTGACATGCGCAATTACGCTTGTCATGTGTCTGTGACATCACAAGAATCGACTCCATTACATCCTCAACCCTCCCTAAAGACACTACTCCTTTCACTGGCCACAAACCGTTTGGCGTTTCCCAAAGTGTCAACACCATCGGTTGGTGCTCTTGAAAATTAGAGCGGACATATATTGTATTGCTCATATTTAATTATAATACATATGTTTATACCATACTAGCACAAGATATTTTACGATATGTTCACGATGTTGCTACAATATTTCGAATGCTGCACATCCTAAAGATATCGTATGTATATTGTAGAGCATTTTGTGCTAATAGGGTACTGAACTTTCCAGCATAATTTAATTTATGGATTCTTTTTTACAGAAATTTTACAGTATTTACAATTTTCTGTACCTTATGCTTGTTACAATAAATCTCAGGAATTAAACTTTAGATGTTTTTTATGCCTGAGGTCTTTTTTACTTCATTTCTGAGCTCTGCTCAGTCATCCGCATATCCAAATCAGTCCAATCCTCATTTAATCAGTATAATTGGAGTTTTACTCTGTACCAGCCAAAAGCACGCGCGAGGACCGTCAATGATTTTTCTCTAACCAATAAATTTGCTGAAAATGTAAACACAACAGAACAACAGAAAGGTGCATTAGGCGACATGCGCAATTACGCTTGCCATGTGTATGTGACGTACTTGCCATGCCAAACACGAATCGACTCCATTACATCCTCAAACCCCGAAAGACACCGCACCTCCCGCTGGCCACACACTTATTTGGCGATTGCCACAGCATTGATTGGCGCCCTTAAAAATCGCCATCGAAAGAAAGGGGTGCGAGTGCGGTAGACGTAGATGACAGGACGTTCCCTGGTGTGAGTGATGATCGTTAGGGCTTTCTTTCGGGATCCTTGGCGAAGGTCCAAGGGGAGCTAAATGTGGCAGATAAATCATGTCACGACTCGCTGCAGAGGGTTACGAGTTATAGTTTAGTTTGGGCAGAGGAAGAAAATGGGCAGATTATGGGCCAACCACTGGATCGTCCGAATGGTCAGGTGGATCAGCTGATAAGGATAATTAAGCTCGGAGCAGACGAGGCCAAGGAGTGGACAGCTCTGGTGAGAGAGGGGACGTATTAGTGACCAGGCGGCCTTGGATGGCGGAGATCATAGGTCACATTTCTTCCAGTGTCAGAAATATTGCAACTTTTAACACTGTATTATTTTACTTTTAGGGCAACAATGCGTAATTCTGATAAATTGTGACCAGTTTTTATTCGTTTAGTAACATTTAGTGGAAGTACCGTTTTGAAGTTGTTATTAAACATGTGTAAGGGTTCCAGATGATAAGTAACTTTTTAACCCTCCGAGCGCCAATTATTTTGATCATTTTGCTGTCCGGTTAGAAAACTTAGCTTTTAAAGTAAATGAATCGATCTTTATTGTATTTAATTACATCTCTGAAAACTTTATACATGGTTTTTTAAGAAAAAAAAAACATATAAAAATTCGAGCCATCTGCTTTTGAACTGAACATGGAGAACGGAAAAGGCTGTCTCCTTCGTTAGGGGGTTAATAAAATTATAAATTGAGGGGGGATTCATTGTAGAAAATTTGATATTAAATTGTTGTGCTCTAGTAATCATGCAATCTTTCCTGGAAGTAAATTTTTAATTTTGGAAATAAACATTAAAAAATTTATTTTAGAAGTGAGTATAAAAAATTACTTCTGTAATGGTATCAAGGACAGTATATCGTATATATTAAAAATTAAACATAACTTTTCTTATAAATTAGGTGTCGGAAATTCGTAGAAGAAAGTTTTTATTATTATTTTTACTATCTCCGCGTTTCCTTGGAAGATGTTAAAAATTAATGCATTTGTTTACATTGCAATCTATTCAGGTGCTTCTATGATATCAAGAGTGCACATGTTAAAAAAAATGCATAATTTTAATAATTGATGTATAGAGTATAAAACTTTCTAACAACCTTATCATTAAAATAAATATATTTACATAATATACTAGCAGTACGCGCTTGGCGTTGCCCTTGCCATCATGATTTCAACGGAATGAAAAAAAAGCCCACAATAACATGAAAAGATTTTGGAAACAAAATAAAAACAAAAAATACTCATTATTGATTTTCAAGAAAACAGTACCTAGTACATTAATCCAAAACAATATTTAAAAAAATGCAACGTGAAAATCACTATTAGACAGCAAGAGAAATATGCGAGACAAAGAAATGTGTTAAGACACTGCCGAAAATAAATATTGAGTCATTCGTTTAAAGGTTATGTCGTTCCCTGCGTTCTTCGCCTCTAGACAATGAAATTGCAACAATGCATTCTGGGAATGGAGAATGTCGCTCCGGTGAATGTCTAGCTGAGAAGCTCGCTAGCAAAAAAACCGTTTGAACTGATCAGGGAAAAATTTATTTGAAAAAAAAAACGGAAAAATGTATTTTAACTGTTTTAGTTTTAAATCCGACAGAAACGTTCCATTTATAATCTGAAAAAAAAATTGAATGCAAGAATTTTAAGAAATACAAATGAAAAATTAACATAAAAGTGACTATTTTCAAATTTTTTTTCAAAATTCAGTAAATTACGTTAGAAATTCAAAACCAACTTCAACTTAGAAAGAAAATTGTTTGTTTTTTTCCGATGGTTTTTCTTCCTAAGATTACCAAAGCCGATTTTATTGAGAAATAAGCACAAAAACTACCTAAAACAACACAAAATATTAAATACAAAATTTTCTTGTTTAAACTTTAAAATTCCGTCTTCGAGGTGCATTGAGTCACCATTAAGACTACCTGTGAGCCAAATTTCAAGGCTGTAAGTGCGATAGGTTCGTCTGGACATCGCACGCACACACACAAACATTGCCTTTTATAAGTATAGATAAATGCAAAATCGGTTCAATTAATTGAATCAAATTGCATTCATTAACTAACTGGTACTGGTAGCGGACAAACATATACAAATGTGCCTGATAAGTTAAAAGGGTTCTCCAGGAATTTTTCTTTAACGGTCCTCAAACGCTGAATTATGTTGCTTGTGTGAATTATTTATATGGAAAAAGAATGGCATGAGGATAAAGGATAGAATTTTCTGCGTATTGGAAGCAAACAAGCAGTAAAGCCGCATAATCAGATTTCTTACATTTATCAAGTCTTATATCAGACATTATTTTTTGTGCAATTTACTTTTTGCTCTTAAAAAAGTAATTCGATGCAAAGAATATTTTAAAATTACAGCTATACAAAACGAGAATTTATACAATTTTTATTTTTGAAATAATGGATTGTAGCATTAGTTGCTGCTTTAGCATTTCAGTCAACTGATTCATTGACTGAAATAGTATTAATTTATTTGACGCTCATAAGCAATTGTTATTTAATACTGATAATTAATTACTCAGTTATCTCATTAATTAAACCAAAAGAAATTTAGAATTACTTCCAATTTATATGAACACTTAGGATTAAGGATAAACAATATATAAGAAATTAAGGGAGTTTTCATTAAAAAAATATTAAAAATATGTTGGAACTAAGGGAAAATAAACCACGAATAAAACCAAATTAATAAAGAAATAACGCAGGTGGAAATGAAATCAAAAATACTATACAGAATCTGGCTATTATAATAGTAATATAGCTATATGTGTAACAGCTTGTACTGAAGTTATAAAATGCTGTTACAAAAATGCTAATTCGGAACATCTAACTTTTATGACGACCGTTGTCTGCGTAGTTGTTATGGAAAAATGGATACTTTGAAGTCTACATTTGTTTCTGGCACTTAGCATTTTCGGCATTTTTAATGTGCTTCCATAGAAAGAGTAAGCTGATTTCAGAGTATACTTTTATTCAGACCATCTTCATTCCTTTGACCCATCCCTAGAAAATTTTCTATATCATGCAGTAGAACTTTGAATTTCCGGGTTTCTGTTAAAGGAGGTGTCTGTTGACCAATACGATGCCAGAAAATCGAGCTGTGTTTTTCATGTTTTAATAAAGTCGAATACATAATTTTTTCAGAAAAAGTTATCAAAGTTGCCATCGAGGCCGATTTTCAGGATTCCAAAGCGAGTATCTACTGATACTACTATGGTTTGGATTGAGGTCGCTTTTCATTGGCTCTCAGCGTCACGTGACTTCGCCTGCTCCTGATTGATGTGATAGGAACGCGCTTAGTTTGGATTTCGATTTTTGTCTTAGCTATATTGTATCACAGAAAAACCAAAATTATCTTTTAATTACGATTATTTGGATATTTCTAAAGGGAATCATGAATTCAAGATAAAGATGAGTATTAGACGTGAAGCTGATCATAAATATGTAAAGGAAAAAAATTTAGCATTTTTTATTTTCAAGAAATGTGTGGTTTCACAGTGAAACCAATGAACGGAAACGGGCTGTTTTTCCTCCGAATAAGTTATTATTGAAATATAATTTAAGTTATGCATTTAATTTATAAGTATACGTGAGTATTCAGGTTATTCAACCTTCATAAAATTCAAAATTTCTTTCGAAGATTCAATTTTAAAAAATGCCGATTTGTACAAGAACCCCCGTCATTCTGTTTCTCTTAGAGATCAAAAGCAATTTATCGCCTGGAATGCCGACATCTTTCTGAATAGTAACGGTATTGAATCGGAATTTTTATATAATTTGCCCTATATACCTGGCTCTGAAATTATGAAAGAAAAATTATACTACGTTTCGTCCATGCGCAGTAAAAAAATCTGAATGTGTGGTTTCTCTGCGAAATCAATGAACGCAAAAGGGTTAAGTACAGATTTCATCTAAAAATGAGAACTCAAATCCCTCTGTTTCCTTTTAATATTTGTAAATTAGTACCGGGTGAATCAAAATTCAGGAGAAACTTTTAAAATTGTCAATTCGACAGCGAATAGCGATGAAAAAGTTGCGGTTAGATGGAAAAGAAGTCAATATTTTTATGACGAAAGCAAAAAAGGAAGCTTGAATAGATTTGATTTCGACCAATAGATGTCGAATGGCTTCATCGTTGATGTAACGCAACTGGAACTCCACACATTCAACTTTATGAAAGATGTCGCAACACAGCATATCGCTGCGCCTTTGCAACATCTGCTACGCTCAGCATTTAGAAGCGATCCTTTCCACACGGATGGCCTTACAGATCTTCCAATCTTCTTGAAGTCAAAAGTGTACCGGACAATCAGACATATTTGCCAACACTAAAAGATTCCATATTCTAATATGTGTCTGACATGCTGCAAGAAATGCTACTTAAGGCTGAACGGTGTTGTACTAAGCAGACAGCTGAATGATGGATAGCACGTTTAATAGTTATAAGCTTGCTTATAATTTGCAAGCAACTTGTCACTTGTAAGCCATCTGCTAGTCAAATAAAGAACTATCTAAACATTTTTTTTTGTTTTCTCCATAAAGAAATTCATTCGGCTTTTTATTTATCCTTTCGATGAAAACCCCGTCCTTTTATCTTTATTCGTATCTGAAATATTAATTTTTAAAATTTTTCCTGACTTTTGGATCATCCGGTATTTTCACTCAGTTGCTATAGAAACCGCATGGCACGGTTTTTGTGCATTGGTTTATCTGTGTCACTCTCAGCATTTTGATATATCTCTAACACACATTCTGCGGTATAAAGTAAAACTTCGATTAACCGTTCCCGTCCGGATCAGAGCAGTGACGGATAACCGAATAGACGGATAATAGAAATCTCTTGATACATACATAGAGTTTTTTTTATTAATTTGTCTAAATGGTTTGATTCCCCATCCTTCCTGTTTTGTCCTCCTTTTGTTTTGTCTTTTCGAATACAGATGGCGCCATGGTTCTAGTTTTCCTTTAAAAAAAGGGGCTGATTGTTTGTTTGGTCGAGAAATTAGCTTTGGCTTGTGATGGCGTGAGAAAATTTTTTCTCTCTTTTAAGTATAGGGTAAGTTTGTTTTCATGAAGGCTTTTATTCAGCCGGAAGGCTAAAGATATTTTTAAATCAATCTTATTGGCGCTTTTATGTTTGTGTTTAGTTTTCCTTTTTCTTTCAAAATAATGCTTTTCAGATGGTACTGATCTCCTTTGTCATTGGTTGTGAAATTTCTGGCTAAGAGAATTTTTGGCGTAATGCAGTATTCTTACAGAAACATTACCCAAATATTTTGAATCCATTTCGAATATAGTCTTTAGCCCTTGATAAAATGGACTAGAACAGATTCCTTGTTTGTTTAATTCGATTATCTCAGAGTATTTTTAGTTTTTTGCTTTTTGATTTTAATGCATTGTTTTTAGTTTTTTGTATGCAGCTGCAATTGCGAGCTACTTAAACATCGTATAATTTTTATTGCCTAAATTTTATGGTTTAAATTTTGTTGTTTCTGTTTAAAGTTTTTGTTAAATTTTTAAAATTTTTTCTACTTTTTTAACTAATTTTTTAAGCTCTACATACAGTAACGTGATTTTACTGCTGGCTTTGGATGAAAATGAAAATAAAATCCTTTAAAAATGAATAATAAGTACATGTTGCATTTGAATTTACAAAGCGATCAATATAAACTTCAATATAAGAGTAGCAATGTGCAGAAATTACGGATTAGATGTTTTCGGACGATAACGGATAACAGAAACTGAGGAGTGATGGTTAATCGAAGTTTTACTGTATTAGCAAACACTAGACAGACGTATACTGATTAAATAATTACGCCGGTACGTATCAAATGCATGTACACAATTCCAATTATCGGAGCAATAAATAATGAAAAACTAGTAATCAAAGGGAGGCTGGACGTCATTGCTTGACCTACAATATTCATTACTTTCTCCACAATTAAAGAGCCAGCATGCTAATAAACAACTTCTCTTTAAGGGGAATTAATTTAGCGGAAATAAATAATTGAGCGGCGACACAGCCCGAGTTATCTCTTTAATGATGAAAACCACTCTTCCAATAACCCCAGACCGCGGATCTCTTCGGCAGTGGAAAAATGCCACGAAATAAGATACATTTTATTCCACGAAAATCCGAAAACTATCCTCCTCTGAGGAATAAAGACAGATGGAATGAAAAAAATCTGGATTTCTATGCTTCCGAAGGGAGGAAAAAAACATTTTCCCTGCTGTTTCCAAGCAGACGTCTAGAAATCGATGAATTTGCATTTCGCTTTTTCTGTGCCGAAGTAGATGTTCGCGAAGAATTTAGATTCTGTCAACTAAGATTACAGATATAATGCCTTGAGTCGTAGAAAGGCAGCGATGTACGCCTACGCCGTAATTGTTAAAGATAAAACTGCCGCTGTTGAAGCTGTTCTTTTTATTTACATCAACCGATCTCTTGATCTTCTGAATAAAAATAAGATTGTTTCGTCGCGGAATCGTCAAATAAGATTTTATCGATTTTCCTTTACTAACACTCAGATATTTTGCATTTAGAGATATTCTTTTATCTTCTGTCGGCGCACACAAAGCACACTAGTGGAATTTCGCAATTATTCTGAATTTAAATGATAAATAATTGCACGCCTTCAGAAAAAACGTTTGGCAACACGTTAATCGAGTTATATCAATTGTCTGCAATTAATAGAATTATTCTCTGTTGTATAATGGCATGCAAAAAGTTGTTTTTTGTTCCGAACTTTTTCCACTGTTATTTTTTCCAAGTACTTGTTACATGTTATTTTTGAATAAGAGAGTTATTTTCTTTTATTATTACTATATTTTATTCTTACTACATGCTATGTTTTGCAATGAGAAATCTTTGCAGTCATCTAAAAATTGATGAATTTACATTGCGCCTCTCTGTGCCGAAGTAGATGTTCGCGGAGAATTTAGGTTCTGTCAACTAAGATTGCGGATATAATGACTCGCGTCGTAGAATGGCAGCGATGTACGCCTACGCCGTAATTGTTAAAGATAAAACTGCCGCCATTGAAACTGTTCTGTTCATTTACATCAACCGAACTCTTGATTTTCTGAATAAAAATAAGATTGTTTCATCGCGGAACCCTCAAATAAGATTTTATCGATTGTCCTTTACTAATACTGAGATATTTTGCATTTAGAAATATTCTTTTATCTTCTGTCGGCGCACACACAGCATATTAGTGGAATTTCGCAATTATTCTGAATTTAAATAAAAAATAATTGCACCCCTTCAGAAAAAACGTTTGGCAACACGTTAATCGAGTTATATCAATTGTCTGCAGTTAATAGAATTATTCTCTGTTGTGTAATGACATGTAAATGTTATTTTTTCCCGAACTTTTTCCACTGTTATTTTTTCCAAGTACTTGTTACATGTTATTTTTGAATACGTGTTATTTTCTTTTATTCTTACTATTTTTTATTCTTCTTACATGTTATGTTTTGCAATGAGAAATCTTCGTTTGCAGTCGTCTAAAAATCGATGAATTTACATTGCGCCTCTCTGTGCCGAAGTAGATGTTCGCGGAGAATTTAGGTTCTGTCAACTAAGATTGCGGATATAATGACTCGCGTCGTAGAATGGAAGCGATGTACGCCTACGCCGTAATTGTTAAAGATAAAACTGCCGAGGTTGATGCTGTTCCTTTTATGTACAAAGCGAACTCTTGATCTTCTGAATAAAAATTAGATTGTTTCGCGCGGAAGCGTATTTATTCTTCATGAAATAAAATTTTATCCTTTGCCCTTTACTAACACTGAGTTATTTTGCATTTAGAAATATTCTTTCATCTTTTGTCGGCGCACACAAAGAATGCCGGTGGAATTTTGCTATTATACTGAATTTAAATAAAAAATAATTGCACGCCTCCAAAAAAAACGTTTGGCAACACGTTAATTGTGTTGGAACAATCGTCTGCAGTTAATAGAATTATTCTCTGCTGTATAATGGCTTGCATAAAGTTATTTTTTTCCTAACTTTTTCTACTGTGATTTTTTCCAAGCACTTGTTACATGTTATTTTTTTAATGCGTGTTATTTTCTTTTATTTTTACTACATTTTATTCTTATTATATCTTACTTTTTGAAATGAGAAATTTTCGTTTTCAGTCGTCTAAAAATCGATGAATTCGCATTTTGCTTCTCTATTTAGAACTAGATGTTCGCTGAGAATTTAGAATCTGTCAACAAAGATTGCAGATATAATGACTCGCGTCGTAGAATGGCAGCGATGTACGCCTACGCCGTAATTGTTAAAAATAAAACTGCCGCTGTTAACGCTGTTCTTTTTATGCACAAAGCGAACTTTTGATCTTCTGAATAAAAATTAGATTACTTCATCGCGGAATCGTCAAATAAGATTTTATCGAGTGTCCTTTACTAACACTGAGATATTTTGTATTTAGAAATATTCTTTTATATTTTGTCGACGCACACAAAGCATGCTAGTGGAATTTTGCTATTATTCTGAATTTAAATGAAAAATAATTGTATCCTTTAGGAATAATTTGGAACACGTTAATTGTGTCAGAACAATTGTGTCGTGTAGCTGCAAAGTGGCCATCTCCACCTTTAAAAAAGGTCTTTTTTGAAGAATTATGTGTCATTCTGACTCCCTTAATATCTCACCATCTTAAATTGCATATTAGAACACATTACCTAAACGCTTCAAAAACCATATAATTTATTTTTAAATTTCATTTTGATTAGATGTGATAGAAAATCCAATTTTCTCAAAACATTCCTTATTTGGAATTTTGCTATTATTCTGAATTTAAATGAAAAATAATTGTATC
>BGPR01000577.1:380064-390190 GCA_013235015.1 Araneus ventricosus
TTTGAAGAATTATGTGTCATTCTGACTCCCTTAATATCTCACCATCTTAAATTGCATATTAGAACACATTACCTAAACGCTTCAAAAACCATATAATTTATTTTTAAATTTCATTTTGATTAGATGTGATAGAAAATCCAATTTTCTCAAAACATTCCTTATTTGGAATTTTGCTATTATTCTGAATTTAAATGAAAAATAATTGTATCCTTTAGGAATAATTTGGAACACGTTAATTGTGTCAGAACAATTGTGTCGTGTAGCTGCAAAGTGGCCATCTCCACCTTTAAAAAAGGTCTTTTTTGAAGAATTATGTGTCATTCTGACTCCCTTAATATCTCACCATCATAAATTGCATATTAGAACACATTACCTAAGCGCTTCAAAAACCATATAATTTATTTTTAAATTTCATTTTGATTAGATGGGACAGAAAATCCAATTTTCTCAAAACATTCCTTATTTGGAGATGGCAACTTTTGCAGCTACACGACACAATTGTCTGCGGTTAACAGAATTATATTCTACTGTATGATGGCTTCGAAAACAGGCTTTGGGTAAACATTTGTTTTTTCAAACACTTGTTAGATCCATTTTTTTATTCATTACATGTTATTTTCTTAATTTTACTGCATTTTATAATTACTACATGCAATTTTTCTTATTTTAACTGTATTTTATATTTACTAGATATAATTTTTTTCCAAAGAGAAATTATCTTTTGCAGTCATCTAAAAATCGATGCATTTACATTCTCTTTGTCTGTGCCAAAGTAGATCTTAGTGGAGAATTTACGCTCTGTCATATAAGATTACAGATTTAATGCCTCGAGTTGTAGAATGGGAGCGATGTACGCTCACACCGTAAATGTTAAAGAAAAAATGCCTGCTGTTATCGGTGTTCTTATTTTACACCAAGCGAACTTTTGATCTTCTGAATTAAAATTAGATTGTTTTATCGATGAAGCGCATTTATTTTCCGTCAAATAAGATTTCATCGATTGTTCTTCACAACCTCTGAGGTATTTTGCATTCAAAAATAATCTTTAGCATCTTCATATTGCTTCATCATTTGTCTGCGAACACAAAGCATGATTGTGGAAATTCGCAATTATTCTGAATTGTATGAAAAAAAATATTCTCGCCTTCGGGAAAACATTTGGCACTTTTAATTGTGTTAGAATAATTGTCTTCGGTTAATAGAATTATTTTCTGCTATATAATGCCTTGCGCGAAAGAAAAATTTGCGCATCATGTTATTTTTCCAAAACGCTCGTTAGGTGTTATTTTTTATTTGCTGCATTTACTTTTTGTTTACTACATATTTTATTTATACTACATTTTATATTCACAATATGTTTTTATTCAAAGAAATATTGTCGTCTACAGTCATCTCTACTAATAATAAAGGAGAATGTGTGTGTTGGCGCTCTACAGCGCAGAACGCTGGACTTAGAGCTACAAACGAACATTCTTTGGAGGGTGGGAATGTGCACCTTGGAGGCATTTTTTTTGAAATTTTAATTAAAATTTTAATTAATTAAAAAATGAGCGAAATTTTGGCTTGTTTCCTTATTAACTTTCGAAAATAATACAGCACAAAAATCATTTTTACACCATCTGAAAGCGCAAACAATTACCTTTTCTATGATATCACTTAAGTTACCATAAAACTTTTCTTTAATTTTAATTACCTTTTAAAAATATTTTTTGGCATAATTTACAAAAATACTTTTCATCGTTGCAACGCAGTTCAAACCGTTTTCATTGTTTAAACAAATATTTATTTGCGATTTTCTTTTTCATTGTTGAAAGCTAAGAAAGATAAGTTCTTAATGTTTAATGATACGTTTTAATCAGCATAATTTCATACAGCTAATATGCTGCTGGATGTAAAATGTGCCGTGACATTTTAAAGTTGAAATCAGATGCATATTTTGCAAGAGGAATAAGAGAGTGAAGTTGATGCCGACGCCGGGCAATTGTATGCTACATGACACAGACAGTTACTCGACTCCATTAGGGACGTTCATGCAGACAATCAACAGAATAGGTGCAAGGCTATTGAAAGAACATGGGTTAAATATCTATCAAAATTTGAAATTTAAAATTACTTTGTTAAGGGAACAATGAATATCAATTTATACACAAGAGATTCAGTTGAAATTATATTCCTGGCGAAAAGCTGGTCGACGAAAGCGGCTAGTGTTAAATATTTTGAATGGAAAAGAACACAAAAATCAACATTGCTCTGATGCTTTAAGAGATATTCAAAGCTTTATCATAACGAACTTCAAAACTTAGAATTCTATTATGACTGATTATCCATTCATACCTTCAAACTGATCAACGCAAATGTAACAAAACTAAGACAATACCATGTCCTTATCAAATCTCCAGGTAGAATAGTGTTCTTTCAGATCTATAAAAAAGTTTTTTCCAAATTTCGAGTTCCAGTTTAATGTTTTGGTGGAAGTGCAGATAGCAGTACAATAAAATAAAATACTGCTTATAATAATAATGAAAAACTTGTTACTTTGCAAATCTATATACAGGTTGTATACTCTAATTGAGTTTTGTTTAGTTTAGTTATATTAGAGTCCCATTTTGACGCAACACGAGGGCTATTTTGGGATGGACTTCGTAATTTTGAACCGTGGTTAGATGACAAGGACGACACCTGAGCTGGGACTCCCTCTCCAAACTTCCGCACCACACCAGCGGGCGGACATTTGGCTCCCCCTACGTATGATTTAACGTGCGACAGGCCCACATATACGGCGGATCTTCAGTGGAATCGGGTTTCAAACCTGGAAACCACCTGCCCCGAAGCCAAGACCTACTACTAGGCCACCGCAGCCTCGTACTTTAATTGAGTCTCGAAAGCTGATTTCGAAACGCTTCGACATAGGTATATACTTATAATTCGAAAAAAATGCTTTAAATGAAGTAAAGAATTATATTTTTTGAAATGTGAGACCATAAATATATAGCTAAAAATTACGAAGGCTACATTTTTATACAGTGCCCCGTTTTCATTAGTTATATTTAGTGAAATATTCTTTACACTCTAGAAATTTAAACAAAAAGAAAATTCCGCGACTAAACTGACCGAGATATTAAGCTATGAATTTCATTATTTTAAGCCCATTAACAGACGCTTCGAGCAAGCACTTCCCGTTGATTGGAGGATCTTCCTCGAGTCGACCGCTGAAATAGCCCAAAATCGTCTAAATCTACGATGTTCAAACTTCGTAATTCGATCAGTTATAGTCGCAGAAGAATGGAAATTCTTTTGTTTGAAATGTTAGAGAGTCAAAAATATATTTCTAAATATGACCAATAGGGGAAAAATTACTTCCTAGTTAAAAATGTAGACCGCGTTATTTTTTCAGCAATATATTTGTAGTTTCAAACAATATAAATATAATTCGGTATGTCATTTAAAGCATTTTACCCATTGGAAGTATGTGCCTTTCTTCAGGTTTAAAAATTAGCAACCACGATTAGAGTGGATACCCTGTATAATTTGAGTGTCGAACGAAAAGCTGCCTGATGAACAAAGTTAGATATACTTTATTGGTTTTATGCAATTTGTAATTTTTCTCAAATCTTATTGGCTTTAAGGAATTTTTAATTTTGTCCAATAGATTTTAGTGTTATGTAATTTGAAATTTTATCCAATAGTTATTAGCTTTATGTAATTTGTAATTTTGTCCAATAGTTATTGATTTTATGTAATTAGTACTTTTTCTCAATACTTTAAAAGTAGTACTTTTCACTAACGACTATGGAATGAAAATGGTCACAAATTTTGTTTCGTTACGCTACAAAGTTAAAGAAATTGCTTACTTTATTTTAATGGAAGCTCTTACTGCGCAAACCATATTCAAATCCTATTGGTTTTCCTTTATCAGATTCATAGAACAGAATACCACTTCCTGCCCCTGCGACTATAACCTTTTGGTTATTTAAACAGTGTAGCGGACATGAAGTGGAAGAGACATCGGAAGACGCTCCTCAACTGTCTGGCAGGCTATGACAGAGGTAGTCAGTTTGTAAAGGTAATCTAGTAAGTTGATAAAGGTAGGTTACTACCAAATCTCAACCATGGATACAAAAAAATGACGGGCTGCTGTCTTTTTCAAACAGCCGCTGACGTTAAAGGCGTAGGACTACTTTACTCGCGTGGCTCTTTTCCAATTTTCGAATTTCATTTGTAACTTCTGCTTTTACCCTTTATCTCTAAAATAAGACATTGGTCATGTTTTTAACGTATTTAGTTACCGAGATGTAGAGGATCCCGTCACAAACTCATGCGTATTTTTGCCCAATCGTTCGACTCAGTAGTGGCTGAACTACAATCCCGATTTGCCATTTTTTTTGTAATTTCTGTTGTTACCCTTTATCTCTAAAATAAGACATTAGTTATGGTTTTAACAAATGTAGTTACCGAGATATAGAGGATCTCCCATACCAAGTTTTGTGGCGTTTTGGCATGCGAATCAAATTCCTTCCTGAGACCCCAATGGGTGGAACGTAATCCTACGTTAAAAATATATATATATACTATTCTGGGTTAATGTACAAGAAGGTAAGAGGAGTATGCATATAAAAATGTATATAAACAAATATAGAATAAATAAGAATAACAAAAATTGTAAAAAGAACATGAAAGTATTACAATGTGCAATTACAAAAAAACAATACACACATCTAATAAAGAATTCAGCAGAAACCAACTGATATGTGAGCTTTATATCACGTGTGTGAGTATTCTTTTCTCCATATAGTGAAAGTTTTTCTGTGTGAAAGGGGAGTTAATGTGTGTGTATCATATTCATAGACGCTTCTTATAAAGTTATTAATTAGACTTTACATTGACAATTTACAAAAGTAAACAAATCACAAAGCAAGCACTGCCCGACGGTCTCCAGTACATCTTATGACAAAAAAAGGTACGAGACTCATCGAACAAAGTGTAGATGCACGCCTGACCCCACCCACTCCTTTTTGGATTGGTGACAGCCAGCCAAACATCTGGATCCTGTCCAAATGTTCGACTAAGAACTATTACATCATATAAAATTCATCGACAGAGCTTCGGCGATCGCTCGAGTTAAGACTTAGCAGCAGATCAGTGGAATAGTTTGAATAGGCGGATTAGTCCATATGCGAAAAGTCTACTTTTGAGCTGATGGCAGACAGTAATCTTTAAATCCACACAAAGATTATGCTTTTTTATTGGAGTTGTGTGTTAATCAATCACCAGCTTACCATAAATTTCTCATGGTAATTTGATTAATTCCAGAAAAAATCGCGCTATCCGAGACGCGCAGTATAGGATGAATTTATGGAAGTTCAAACATGTCTCTAAATTGTAACTGAGCGTATTGTTAATTAGATGTTTTGGGGATCGGTTAAGCTTCCGTAAACAGTCCAGTTAGTGTAACAAGTATTTATTTATGTTTAATCCTTTCAAGTTCACTACATGTTTCGTCTAGAAAATCACTGAATTTATTTTAAAAATGGGTATTAGACATATAGCTGATGATAAATATGTAATGGAAAAAAAATTAACATTTTTTATTTTCAATAAATTTGTGGATTCACAGTGAAACCAATGAACGGTAACGGGTTATTCTCTCTCCAAATAAGTTATCATTGGAATGCAGTTTAAATTATGTATTTCATTTATAAGTATACGTGAGTATTCATTTTATTCAACCTTCATAAAATTCAATATTACTTTCGATTATTCAAATTAAAAAAATATCAATTTGTGCAAGAGCCCTCATCATTTTGTTTCTCTTAGAGATCAAAAGCAATTTAGCTTTTGCAATGCCGATATCGTTGTGAATACTAAAGGTATTGAGCTGGAATTTTTATATAAGTTGGCCTATATATCTGGCTCTTAGGTTATGAAAGAAAAATTACTCTACATTCCACCCATGCGCAGATAACAAATGCTCAATGTGTGGTTTCACTACGAAACCAATGAACGCGAAAGGGCTAAGTTACATATTTGGACAAGTTTACACATATATTTTCAAAATTAAATAAAATATAAAGTGGAGAATTGTTCGTTGACGATGCGTCGCAGCCGGTCGCATGGCCTCCATTGAATGTTCATAGCTCTAGAGCAGGGGTACACAACCTTCATTCTATCGCGTACCCCTTCATTCATCTTTATATTTTCGCGTACCCACTACTGTCACATCCTCCCTCCCGTACACCAGCCATTCGTCTATGCAAAAAACTTTAAAAATAACGTTAAGAGCTTAGGTAAACTTAAGCGTCAAATAACTCGAATTAATAACATTTGCCGGACTTATTTTTTGTTTCACGCTTTATTGCAATTTTGCAATGACATTAGTTCAACGCCAAAACAAATGAAATAAGTATTGTAATAATTTAGCATTAACTTATATAAGGTCGACTCCGTAATAAACAACTATTCATGTGGTATATTTATTGAATAACAAGTATTAACTTGAGGAAAGAAAATTCTGTAACTTTTTTAATTCCTTATGTTTTCTTCTTTCCGCCACAACAACCTAATTAATAGAAAACGCGATTAAAAAGTATTAAGTAATCAAAAAAATAATTTGCTCCAGACTTTTCGTTTCCCATATACTTCATTTTTGACACGGCCAACTGTAACAAATGGAGTCCCTGAAATCCAGAAGCGTTATCAAATCGCCCGCAACTCTTTGCTCGGTAGGGAAGAGATACGTCAAGGCTGATGTTTTTCTCATTGTTCAAAATTAATTCAAAGTTACAAAAGTATTTAATCAATAATTATGCAAAACATCAGTGCCACATACCTAATTTTGAATAAGACAAGCCATAATTAATACAAAAAAGCATTTAATTATAATTAATCATTAAAATAATTTGTCCCAGACTATAAGTTTCCCATATACTTCATTTTGACATGTACAGCTGTCAATAAATGGATCACTAAATCAAGCTTATCAAATCCTTCCCAACTCTTTGCTCAGGAAAGAGAAGATATACGTCAAGGCGATGTTTTTCTCATTGTTCGAAAATTCAATTCAAAGGATTACAAAGTATTTAGATCAATAATATGCAAAACATCAATTGCACACATACCTAATAATTTGAATAGACAAAGCCATAATTAACAAAAAACTTAATATAATTAATCATTAAAATAATTTGTCCCAGACTATAAGTTTTCCCATATACTTCATTTTTGACACGGCCAACTGTAACAAATGGAGTCCCTGAAATCCAGAAGCGTTATCAAATCGCCCGCAACTCTTTGCTCTGCAGGGAAGAGATACGTTAAGGCTGATGTTCTTCTCATTGTTCACAATTCATTCAAAGTTACAAAAGCATTTAATCAATAACTATGCAAAACATCAGTGCCACATACCTAATTCTGAAGAAGAGAAACAGTCATTAATAAAACAATTTAATAATAATTAATCATTAAAATCATTTGTCCCAGACTGTACTTTTCCCATATACTTCATTTTGACACACAGCCAGCTATGCCAACAAATGGGTCACAGAAATCAAGCGTTATCTTACAAACTCTTTGCTCGGCAGGAAGAGATACGTCCAAGGGCTGATGTTTTTCTCTGCAGGAGCCGGCGGAGATTAATGGGCCACGCTAAAACCGTTTCTGCGACTGGAGAGACACACGACGACGCCTCGCGCTAAGCGGAGGTGATGTCTCATTTCAAGGCTGAAAACAAGGGCGAGGACGATAAAAAAATATCTGCCCTAATTTGCTTCGAACTGAGTAACAAAACAAGACTAGGGTATCAAGAAGGAAAGCACTAAAGGCTGTAAAATGCCAATTTTCTGTTTTTTTAATCTACAATTTACAGAAATATTTAGGTTTTTAGAGAAAAAATATTTAGCACTTTTTTGGAAGATAATTTATATCCAAAGGGCGGCGGTTTGTATACATTATCAGTTCGAGAAATGGGTTCATTATCCCAATTTTTTTAAGTGGATCTAAAACTAGACAAAAAATTATGTAATTTGGTGCTATGTTTATTTACGTAATTCTAAGGTACTTCTTTTCTTGTTTGGTTTTTTAATGGTGGATATTCTTGACCATTCACTCTTTTTGTAACCCTATGATGTGTGGTTCTTTAAATAAGTGCATTACTATATTTTTATAAACATAATACAGTGGTACCTCCCTTAACGGACACTCCCGAATAGCAGACACCTCTAATTAACGGACATTTTGAGTCCCAGTCCTTCTATATAGGACAGTGTATTATTCCCCTCTGGATAGCGGACAGGTATTTTTAGAAAAACTTTCAATTATTTTGGCAAACAGTTCAAAATTATTCTAACAAGCAGATAAAAATATACTTTCATATATCAAACAGAGAGTGAAAACTTTTTTTATAAAGTTTGTCCTCTAATAACGGACACCTCCTAAAAAACGGACAAACTTTTTGGTCCCGACTGTCGCACTGGAAGAACCACCACTGTACCAATAATTCATATTGTTTGAAAGCAATAATGGGCACTCTTGATGTTTCACTGTTTTTTTTCAGACAATAATATTATCAAATCTTTCCCCTAAACAAAAGAAAGTTCAGGAGAGGATAGCAGCCATTGTTGCTTCAAATCCCATAACTCTAACCCTTTCGAGTTCATTGGTTCACCAGTGAAGAAACCACATGGAGATTTTTGTACATGTGCGCAAAACGTAATTTTTCTTTCATAGCTTAAGAGAAACAAATATAACCGATATATATAAAAATTCAGCTCAATACAAACAAACCTTCACGGTAATTATCGGCATTGCAAGAGATAAGTACTTTCGATCTCAGAAACAAAATGTCAGGAGTTCTTACAACAAACTGGTATTTTTAAAAATTGAATCTTTGAAAGTAATGTGAATTTTATAGAAGGTTGAACACATTCAGAATATCATGTCTACTTATACGACTAAATACATAATTTAAATTTCAATTAACTTATTCGAAGGAAAAACAACCCGTTACCGTTCATTGGGTTTCACTTTGAAACTAAAAAAAAATATAAATTTTTCCTTTATATGTTATCAATCAATATATGTCTAATACTCATTTTTTAAGAAATATTTAGTAATTTTCAAAATGGGAAGAACACGTAATGTACTTAGAAGGTTAATTCAAAATGAAAAAAGTTGAGGAAAGAGATCTTAAAAAAAATTCAATGAAATCAACTAGTAACGCAGAAAAGATTATGCACGCAATTGTCAGTTATCGTTCCAGAGACTGATGATAGCTTCTAAAAAAATTCGCAGTTCTGGTTGGTTTCATTTCTCGCTTCGATTTCCATTTTCCTTTTCACGCCAATGAGTTTGTACTAGTTCTGGCAACCTATAATGTGCTTTTCCTTGAGGGTCAAATTTCTTGCTACCAGACCAATAGATGGAGTGCTGCTCTGTTTCTGTGTTTATATAGAAATTTTAACTGTATTTATGATTATTTATGACCATAAAAAAAAGATAGTAAATGAGATTACATATATTAAAATTAAATATTTTTACACTCAATGTTGCAGAATAGATACTACTGTGAGAATGAAAGCTAATATAAAATTTAAATTTTTTTTTCCCTTTCTACTAAGATCCTTCA
Source organism: Araneus ventricosus (assembly GCA_013235015.1). Lineage (NCBI taxonomy): Eukaryota > Metazoa > Arthropoda > Arachnida > Araneae > Araneidae > Araneus > Araneus ventricosus. Next base: position 389,684 of record BGPR01000577.1, read on the forward strand.
AGTAGGGGGGCCTTTGTGTACATATTCTAGACGTTATTCCAAAAAATCAATTCCCACAGAGTTAATCCCTCTGTTTCCCTAGACACTTGCAAGTTTGATGACTCGAACCTTTTTATCATATACTCAAGATAAGTCGATGTTAACATCCATTTATCCTCTTTATATCAGTTGCTGCTTAAGGGAATACTTTTTTACTGCTCTCCTATGCATAGAAAAGCACAGCAAATAAAGCCACCAGCAACATGAAAATTTATAGAATAAGCAGAAATTGAGGTTGTGTTGGTTATAAATCAGAAAAGTTACTTTTTCTCTCTGAAACAACTTAAAGTGTAGTCGAATTAATGTGACTTGTTTGCTCATCAGCAATTAATTATCTTGCAGTTCATGAAAGATACTCACAAGGGGTCAAAATTCAATTTAAAGATGTGGTCAGCTGTATCAGACAATGTACATTTTTAGAGTTCAACTTCTATTTTTTTTTATATAAAACCAAAAGCAATACATGTG
>BGPR01000577.1:397289-444275 GCA_013235015.1 Araneus ventricosus
GAGTACTTCGTTACATATTGCTGTAAAGACAGGATTAGTATTAAGGCAACATAAGATTTTAATCGTTAAATTTGCTTAATCCTTTGAAGGGAACACACGGTAAAATGAGTGGTTCGTTCTACAGACTTTAATAAAGTGTGGCTGCTGAGAACCGGCGCACTTTTTCTAGTGGTTTACCTAATTGCTTACAAAAGCTTGGTCACGATCCGACAGCAAGTCGTAACTAAAAGCCACAAAAGCCGACACGTACTTGTGACATATATTACAGGAACACACCTCTGTCCCGTGAAGAGCACATTGGCAGAATACGTACTTGTGATAGAGAGTATGCTGCCAGTGTGGCACGCCCGTGATCGCACGTCCTGCAAAGGGATTAAACCCGTGTAGGCACCAAAAATATTTTCAGTAATTTATGCAGTAATTCCGAAGTTTATTTAAGGGAGAACATAATGCCATTCGGTCACAAGGGTTTATGCAGGATAAATGTCTCTTTAATTTATTTGGAATCTGGCTGCTCATTGGCAGGAGGGAAAAGTCTGCTTATTCACACACAAAGCAAGACAATGACAATTAATCTCAGTACAATTTGCCAAGAATGATTGTGGATTTTGGCCAAATATTGACTCATTATTATTCATATGGGAAAATGCGATTCGAGATGTTATATCATGTCATGACAGGATGGTTATTAGTAACATTTTAAACTTTCTAAGGAAATCAGAATCTCGAACAGCTATTTCAATGCATAATTTGTTTTTGAGTGCGTTTTCTTTCCGTTCTTTTGACCTGCAGGTGCAGCATTTTGCTCATCCCTAAGATGTGGTACGGAACTAACAAATGCATCAAAACATGAAGACCACAAATTTGGAATTAAACTTAGTAGGAGGGCTGGCGTAGGGGTGCGCCAGTAATATTTTCTCGTCGAGAATTTTCGACGACTGCTTTCCTGAGCCCTCCCCTCGTTGTATAGAGTTCATGATCGTCGCCTGGTGGCGCGCCGTTCCATTGATGCTGCTACTCTGCGCTGATGGTTGTATGGAAGTTGAAGCTGAACTATTTTACGTTTGATCTGAGTTTGAGTTATGTGATTGTCTCGTCCTGATTATGTTCGTCACGTTTCGTCAGTAAACGTTATGTTGTTTGAGTTCGAGTAGTTATGTTGCTGCCTACAGAATCCCATTCTGACAGGTAGAAAGCTAAAACAAATTAATATTAGAACGAATTAGTTAGGAATACATGAAATTGCGAAATTCGAATATTTTGGTGCCGAAAACCGCGAATGATGTTTACACGTGACACTAACAGTTCTTTTGTGCACGCATATAAATATTCATAAATGTTATTAATAACAAAATAGAATACACTTCTAAAATCTACCAAAGAAATTATTCTTTCTACTTGATGGTTCTTGATGGCTTTGATATCTTAGACCTCCCCCCACCTCTAACCTAATAGGAACATCATCCGAGACAATGAGTCTAACCGATTCGTTCAGTCTCACTGCCTTCCATTCTAAGGTATTTTTTTGTGCTTCGCGTCACGTCAGCAACTCAGTAGGACACCCTTCAAGTATGCCAGGAAATTTATTGAAGAGGGACACACAGAAAACTGATAAGTTGTGTGCAATGAAAGGATTTTCGATTCTTTCAGTGAAGACTACCAGAAATTTTATACAAATGGTGACCAATTCACGATCGATGAAAATTGGGTCTTACGTGGAGATGGTTGTTTATTCTATATATACCGATACATTTTCTTCTTTTTCTGTCATTTTTTCTCCATTTATCTCATTGTGGCTCTTAACATATTATCTCTATCGATCGGAACCTTCCCACGTCCCTTCAAGAAGACGATAGTTGTCAGATGTCACTCTAAAATTTCCACCCTCTTTCGTTAAATGTGATTGATTTCACACCCGGCGCATGCTTTCTTCGTTAGTGTGGTCGCCAGATGTGTTTGAGAGGGAGTTTTCTTACAATTGGACAATGCCAGCTCTTCTCTCTGTTTTGAGGGGAAAGGGAATTTCCTATCTTTGATAGAGGAGCCTCGACGATTCCGTATTTTGGTCCTTTATTTCAATGGCCTTAGGAGTCAGAGCTTAAAAGTGAAACTAAGAAAAAATGGTGGAAATTGGAAGCAGGGTGGAAAAAACCAAGCTACGCCGCCTCCCAAATTATTATATGATGCACAACCCCTATCGAGGGATTAACCTCCGAGGAATATACAAGGATGTTCAAAAGGTCATTTATTAACTTTAATGCAGCGTTTCTCAACGTCGCGTCCCCTGGGGGCGTGGTAACTCTAAATGGGGCTCCCAGAGCATGTCAGAAAGAAAATATTATTAAAAAAAGTTAGTTTACGAAGGAAAGTAAAACAAAATCATTGACATAGTAAAAATAAAAACATATTTACATTGATATAATACACTTATAAATAGGATTGCATCTGCACAACGCATATTATCGTGTATGGTTATCGTATGGGGGGGGGGACGATGAAAATTATATTGAAAATTAGGCCGCAAATAGCTAAGGTTGAGAAACACTGCTCAAGAGTAGATCGGACTAGATCAATAGACCCTATTTTCACAATAGAGGAAGTTCGATAAATGATAAGGGAGATCTTGTCAGTGAAATAAGAAAAGGATACACCAGATGAGTAGAGCACATATTGAATGGAATACATTTTATAACAACCCAGTTAGATGATTACAATAGCAAAGCGTGTATCTGTTCAGAAGGCAAGATCAACGACACTACTTTAAGTTTCCCAATGTTTGTCGTTGACAATGTTTCCACTTGCCTTAATATATCTGTCACTGCATACGACTTAACCTTTGTTATTCGCTCACTGGGTTGTTGTGAAATTTTGCATTCCATTCATCTAAGTTGCCATTTCTTGGCATTCTTTATATTTAACCCTTAAAAGCCCTATTTTTTAAAAATTGGTTTAAAATATTTTTTACTTTCATTTCTTGAATAAGGGAAAATATTAAAAATATTTAGTTTTAAATATGGTTTATGCTAAAGAAATAGTTTGTTACCACTGGCAACACTGGGCTTTATTTCGAAAAATTTCTTGATAAAATTCTATCCAATAAACACAGATGAATTTTAATAACTAATAATCAGGATAAGAATTCCTTTCAACTTGTAGAGATAAAATGTATATCATATGGTATTATCAAGCCACAAACAAAGCTGAAAGATGCCCTTCAAGTGAATACATCAATTTGATACTTATTTTTCCAGCACTCATACTGCCATCATATGTTGTAAATTGATTTAATAAAAGCTTTCAGTATCTATCCTAGTGGCAAGAACGGGCATTAGTGTCAGTCTTATTCTTAAGATTTTAGGAGACACATTGGTTATGGTGCTTCTCAATCCAGAGGCAACTTTTTCGTTTTAGCCCTTTAGGCAGAGTTTTGGCAGGAAGCAATCTGAGTGGACTCCAACCTGGGTGGTCATTTACCACCACCCCATCCCCTGCTATAACCTCCATTAGGCGTGCGGAAATGGGCTGCGGTTGGAAAGAATAGTTGGACCCCCACCGCTTTTCTCTAAGCGATCCTCAGACCTCCCCTCAAAGACGCCAACCGCCTCAGCGGCCTTCGTCGCTGTTAAGGAATTTTACATCACTCCAACCACCTCGCTCGTGAGAGGGTTAAAAGGCAACAGGCATTTTAGGGGTGAGGCAACACAGGGCATTTGAGGGTTAAAGGCAACACAGGGCATTTGAGGGTTAAAGGCAACACAGGGCATTTGAGGGCTAAATGCAACACAGGGCATTTGAGGATTAAAGGCAACACACGGCATTTGAGGGTTAAAGGCAACACAGGGCATTTGAGGGTTAATTCATTGACAAAGAGCCAACTGTAACGTACCACTTTGCATTTTCGACCCCATATTCTATTGTGAAAATGATTTGTTTCTGTTTGCCTAATCTCCCTAAAGTTTGTAACCACCATTCTGAAATTAGAGCTATAGATGCTTTCTTAGAAACTAGATATTAAGATAAAAAGAACAAACAACTTTTGAAATTAAATTTGTTTCATTAAGGTCGTATGGGGGAACACTTGCGGTGGTGCCATAATTTTTGTGGAAACACACTCGAATATTTCCAAATCCTATGAAAATTCCAGGAAAAAATGGCGGAATCGATACAAAGAAATCTAAATTGATCGGAGAATTCCAGGAACTCGGGGTGGAATTCTGGAAAATCTTCCATAATGCGAGAAATAAGTCCTCGTATATCTCAAAGATTACTTAAATCAAAGTAATTTATCTAGAAAGTACGCGATTTGATTTTTGGGTTGCCATGGATATAAATGTCTTTTTTTCCTCCCCAACGGACTTCGATTGATTCAACATCTGCTACGTTCTACCTGCCTGGAGTTACGAACTTATAAGAATTATATTTTCTTTGGAAAATCATTATATTTTTAGAATCAAAATTGTTTAAGGTAAATACGCATAGGGCTATCCAAAGTAAAATTAAAGAATTAAAATTGTACAGAAAATTACGAATCGAAATCAGTTAAAATAATAAAATATTTTGAGAATTTAAGGTTTTCATATCTGAATGTCAAAGGTAAACTATCGTAATCAACAAATTTAACATTTTACAAGAGAGCCAGAAGCGAAAACATGAAACCTTCTCATAAGATATCTACTTTTTCTTCTTTTGCAATACAACAGCCAAGAAAATGAAGGCTAACGCATTTTTTCTACTCAAAATGTTTTCAAAAAATGTAGAAAATGCAACCGCAGTGTCATAACAGAACGTAATATGTTAGATGACAAGAACTCGCACAATATGTACAAAAGTGCGGCATTTAGGTACATGTTTAGAGGACGTGTATCGTTACGTTTGTCATGGCAATATGGTGTCGCCCAACTTCTCTCCATTAGGAATTTTTTCAATTGAAATTTATTTTCAGTTCACATTTCATAAAATGTTAGTTTGCTTCAAGAATGGTATTGTGAGATATGCATTTTATCTAAAAGTATGCATCATTATTTATTGTTCGACATATGGAAACTGTGAGTATAAAATATATTGTTACGAACATGGAATGTTTCTTCCCAGCATTGTTAGTCTTAGGGTTGGGAAGAGAGTTTTACAGGGGCAAGTATGGACAGACCGACAACGGACAGAAATTTTGGCGACTTGGCTACAAATCAAAGATTCCAGAAAATGCTATCCTTTTCTCTATTAGGAGAGGAGATACACTGGAATGTAATAGATAATTCCATGTGACATCACGGCCTCTCGGGGAGACTATAAAAGGATCGCGTTTGGAACACAGAGTATTAGTCTGTTGATCGACTGGATCGACTTTGGAGTTTCGTCTGGAAAGCCGGTGAGCTGAGCTCTATTGAAAGTGCTGTTACTGTCATTATTATTGATTTGCTGACTGTTTGTGTTGCTAAATCTGAAAGTGCTGTTACTGCTTTTACTTGTGAATTGTTGTCTGTTGCATTGCTAATCTGCATAAGAGATATTGTTCCTGTTATCTGTGCTACGTGTTTTTCCTGCATATCTGTGAATAAACCTTCATTCTCCATTATCCTGCGTGTTGCGTTGTTTCCACCATACACCCACAGAACGAGTTTTGAATCAATATCTTATTATATAGGAAAATATTAAATCAAAATTAAAATTTAAAAAATGATCATTCGCACATGAAGGACATATGCAGAATATACTATCCGTACTGTAGATTTCTAAAAAGATATACTTTTCAACTCTATAATAACTATCTGAACTTACTGAAACTAAAATATAAAGCAATCTATAATTAGTCAAAGATGATATTTGAGTCTGACCTGCACTGAATGGATTTTCAAAAAATATAAATAAGTAGCATTCAAATTCGCATGTTAGATGATGAACGTGAATAAGCATTAGATACGTCTCAAGATAAAATTTATTTTTACAGAAAATATGTTTTCAGAAGCAATTCTTAGCAGCAAATACGTTTTATGAGCAATTCTGAAGAGCTCCTTTGATGGTTATGGCATGATTCTTAGAAAAAAAAGCACATAGCTGAATGAAATAAATATATGAAGGGAAATTCTGAGATAAGGTTGTTCTTTTCAGTGAAATAAACTATATATTTAAAATTCCTTAAGATCTTTTTAAAAATATCGGTAAAGTCAAGAAATATTATTTTCATTGAAACCAAATTAATAAATATTTTATGAATAAAAACAGCTTCTTAAGGATAATCTACAAAATTTAATTCTTTCTTATGGTTTCCATATATGTTCTATAAATGATTGATCCATCCAATTATTGAATAAATGATGCATAAATCTTTTAAAAAACTAGTTAAATGAATCAAATTTACAGATTCTTTTCTCGCTTAAAATGTGGAAAATTCAGAAGAAATTTTCATATCTTGAAGGTTTTAACATACCGCACATAAGTTCACAATAACTTTTACTTTATTATTAAATAATTATAAATTCGTAAAGAAAAACTAAAACTGAGCCAGGAATTTCACCAGTAGTCTTTTAATCTTGGCATATACCACTGAGAAAATTCTTATACTCACACAACGTTTTATGAAATATCTTATAACTTTATTATAGTTCAAAACTTTTTCAAGATACTGAAGCTTCATTAGATTTTCTTATGTACGATAATGTACATACAATAGGAATAAAAAGTTAGATTATGAATAATATAAAATAAAGGAGTAACATTTTAAATTTAAAGAAAGAATAATTTAGGATCAACAAAAAACAGGGTACACACAAATGAAGTGACACATTTCAAAAATTAATAATTATAAAAAAATTAAAAATGTTGGAACTACGATTTTTTTTTAAATGAGAGTGCATCTCCATAAGTTTCTTTTCAGATAGGTAGCATGCCATTTTGGTGGTCTAGGGGATCGTAAATTACTGGAAATAAAAAATTTGCTTAGAGCCATTACCTGAGAAAATATTAAAACTGAAAGAAAAATAAAAGCATGTATTTGTAGGGAATTTCACGCTCTTTAATTTGTTAATTCACATGTAGTGTGAAAACTGAAGAGTTTTCGTGATATTCAAGAAAAACTGAAAAAAGAAACCAGAAAACACGCATCGGTTTCTGCCGATTGTTAGGCATTGCGAGCGGAATTTTCTCACTGTAGCAAATTTAGAACGGCGTAACGCCGCGTCGCCTATCTGAAAAAACCCTTTTTGAGATGCTTATTTAAAATAAAAACCGTAGTTCCAATATTTTTAGTATTTTTTTAAATTAATTTTTGAAATGTGTCATTTCATTTGTGTACACCCTGTATTTAGAACTACAGAGTGGACCAAAAGTCCTTGACACATTTCAAAATTTAATAAATAATAAAAAAATTATGATATCAGCGCGCGGTTTTCACTAAATAGCATTACGTGGCATAAAGTTCATTTGTCATAAAGAATGGTCCAATGCTATGGCCGCCTCTTTCTCCAGATCTAAACTCCCTTGACTTCCTTTTGTGGTTATATGTCAAGGACAAAGGTTTAGATCTCGCGGATGAACAGAAAAGAATTAAAGGTACGAATCACGCAAGTAATTAACACTATTCCACTGTCTACGTTAAGAAATACGTTGATTGAACTTGATTATCGTTTAGATGTGGCTCGAGCTACAAGGGTGTCTTCATTGACTTGTGGTTGTCATGTAACGTGATTTTGTATTCTACAGTGTGTGTTTTGACAAAAATTCTGTAATGTATTGTTGTGTATTGTCATTATCTTTGTACAATTCGTATAATGCTTTTTTTCATCTGCATACTGTTTAGCGGTACATGCATTTTTTAAAATTAAATTTCTGATTTATTGACTATTTTTATGGCAAAAAATATTTATGAAGCGTAAGGCAATTTAGTGAAAACCGTTCACTGATATCGAAATTTTTATGATCATTTATTAAATTTTAAAATGTGTCAAGGACTTTTGTCCCACCGTGTATTTCAATAAATATATTAATCAGAAATATGAACGAAAAGGGGCATTTATATTGAATGATAATTTTATAATTTAATAAATGGCTGCAGTTCCCATATCCCTTCCGAAAATCGCCATGGTTTTAATGATTAATAAAGAAAAAATACAAAAAGAATTGCTCAGAATTCGTTAAGTGAAATATGAGACATTTGAAAAGGAATACTCTAAAAGAAATTGAAGATTTTTTTGTGCGTCTTTTACTAATATAGATCATATTGGATTTAATTAACATGAAATTATTTAAGAACGCACACTATATTATGATGTTTGTTTCGTGGTTTTCTTAAATAAATAATGCAAAAAGTTGTTCAATTTAACTTGCATTATCTTAATAACAAGATTAATAATCTTCAAGACACATTCCACATTAAAATGGACACAAATATTGAAAAATGAACATTTATTCATATCATATTTAGATCACAATTGACTAATGATTATGTTTTTACAAGTTTCGCCGTAGGAATAAAAATTATGCACGTTAACTCAATTTCAAAAACTAACATTTATTACTTTGACAAGTCTTTTAAATATCTGAGTCAAGACTTTTAAAACATCTGATTATAATTGACTGCGAGAAACAGCCCCGAAAAAATAGTTAATTTAATTAGAACTCAGGATTCCTTCCTTGATAGCGTAAAGATCCATTAAAGTAGTTAGACGTTTTTTAATTTTCACGAAATGACTAACCAAATGCGATATTCTGGAAAGGATTGAGGAGTTGATTGCGGAAATTTCATTAAATTAAATATAAGATTTTACTTCCCGCTACGAAAAATTACTAATTAAAGTAATTAACTTCGTCGATAATATATACGAGATTGGGTTGAAGTATGGTTCGTTAACTACATACACCTTTTTGCTTTGGGTTTGTGATTGATTTTGAATCATCTTTTTCAACGTCGTATATGCCTTAAGAGGGGTCAAAATTCCCAAAATGAGCCACAAAAATGATATGAAACTTTCACACGGTTGGCATGGAAACACATTAGAAGAGTAAAAAGAAACTCAATCAGGGAAAATCAAATAATTACTACTTTTCCCAAGAAAAATCGAACCTTCTAAGGTTGTGATGAAATCTAATTTGTCGAATGAACTCAAATCACTTGACGCGACAGTCATATATCAAACGTGGCTGGAAATGTCTTCAGGCACCTACCTGTACATTTTATTACATTGTGCTGTAACGCAACGCAATTTTCCTCCAGCACAATGTGTTATGTATTCCAAAATTAAATTTGCCCTGCGTATTTGACGGGAATCACGTAAGCTTGAATTAACTTCATTATTTTTTAAACTCATTTAACTTGATCTGTTTCTTGTTTATAAAGATGGAATTTTGTAAGCGATTTTATACTTATTAAATGATGCGTCAGTGTTTTGAAATGGTATACATTTGTGTTTTCTCGATGACTATACATTTTTTTAACATATTAAGACATTTAACATATCAAACAAATAAAATGGAAAAAAAATGGAAGAGAACTCGAATGGCGAACTTTTACAAAGTACCATTTGCCTATCGAGTGGCACTTTGAAAAAGCTCACCATTCGAGTTCTCTTCCATTTTTCCATTTTATTTGTTTAATCTTAATGTGTTATAATTTTTATTGAAGCATGATTCTTGTTCTTTGATTGTATCTTCATTGGTTAGTTGATTATAGACAATATTGTTAATGCAATCACTGGATGCTGCTGTATTGCGCGCGGAAGGTATATCGGTATCACTATTGTTTACTTCTTCTGTTTCCTCTATATTTTCTTTTTTGTAATTAAATATCTTACTTTAACATATTCAGAATTTAATTAACATTTAATCGCTTAATATAATTAAATTTTTATTCTGTATTCGTGCGCCACTTGGTCTTGAGTTTGAGGAAAAATTGCTTTCAAGATTCCATAATATTTTTAATATATAATTAATTTAAAATTAAATACTAAAAGTAGAAAATAATTAAAAAATAAATTCGACTTTTTAATGCAGTAATTAAAGTACGTTTTTAGAAACCTTTTGCATTAAATGTATTTAAGAATTTTCTTAGAGGAACAATACGATCGTAGCGATAAAGTTTTAACCGTAAATAGATTGTTTTTCAGTTCAATAAGTTTCTCACATTGAACGAAATAAAGCTATCAAGTACATTAAAAAAACAACCAAAATAAAAACCATCAGGTGTGGAAAATAATAAAACCATTTAAAAAAACAAAACAAGGCCATTCATTGCGCAATTTGACAGAAAGCAATGGTGGAGATTTTCATTCGTTTCGAGAGTAGAAAGTGAAAAGTTTGTTGAAAATTAATGACTGCTATAAAAACTGTTATAAATAGCGGATTCAATCAACTGTCAATTTTTTGATGTTTTTAAGCATTCAAGCAAGTCTTTAGTTAGCAAAATTAATAATTCAAAAAACAGGTTCTATTATTTTCTCAGTAGTTTCTTAAAATTTATTCGCAGTCCTGTTCGTTTTTAAGATAATTAGTTTTAATATTATGTGTTTAGAAGATTCTACACTTTTTCCTTGTTGATAGGAAAATAAATAGTTAGTTACTACCTGTTAGTTTTAATTTTTATTGGCGATAACTTCGGCAATATTTAAAATTCCAAAAAGTTATCAAGAATTGGAAATTTATCCGTAGAAATCAGTTTTTAAAACGTCGTAAAATTAAAAAAAATTACTTATTAATAACAGTATTTGATGCCATGTCATTTTTTCCCTACCTCAACAAGAATTTATATTTTAATTACAACTATGTTAACTTGCACACAAATAGATGTGTTTGTTATTTTCCTTGAACGTGAATGGCGAAGCGTAGAAAAATAAATGCACTAAATAAAAATGCACACAATAATTTTGTTCAGCGTGAAAGACGCACATGCCAAAAAATCTTAGTAAATATGGCACCTTGTTTGAGTAATTTTTTAAGCGCAGTAAAGAAATTCGAGTATGATATACCTCCCCTTTCAGAAATTTCGTCTGAAACTTCAGACAGATCTATAAGTGTCAAATTCCATCCATATAATTCGTTACCATTTTGAGTTATGGTTAGTAAATTCCCATTTCCCGAAAGACATGGGCAGAATCCCAAAATGGTATTCTTGCACTCAAGAATTCTCAAATGTCAAAATAAATCAAATTCTAGAATAAAAAGTTGAATTATTTAACAATAACAATACTTTCTTAATGGATAACAAACATATAAGAAAGTAAAATAATGGAACACTTCAATAAATTTAATCACTTAAATTTACACACTTTCATTAGAACTTCTATAAGCTCTACAATAGAAAATTTAGCGATGTAGCGGTTACAATCAACTGCCTTCTCCTTTCTATGGTAGGTGGCGCTATTGGAGCCATCTTTTTCCCATGATGCCTCTCTGTCATTCTAGTCTGTGTGCTTGTCTCGTGATGTTGTACTCTGTCTTGTCTTGTGTCTTGTAACTTTAATGCTCTGTGCTGTTGAACGTAGCCTAATAAAAAATGGTTCCTAAAATTGAATGGATTCTTCATCAGCACTACACACAAACTTGAGTCTCGTCCCTCTATAGCGATTAATAAAATCCAATTTTAAGAAAAAGTGCGAATGCAATTTGCGAATATTTTTGAAGAAGATATTGCAATGAAATTCGAAATCATATGAGGGTATTTAAAAGAATATTAGATGAAAAAATATTTTACATCTAATTTTAGAAAATTAGATGAAAAATAAATTTCACCCATGATAGTTGTTTTTGTGCTTGCTTAATCCGATGTCGGAATCAGGCATATACTATAAATTTGATTCAAGATTTATTGATTAGTCTAATGTACACAATACCATACAAAAGTTAAGCACGAAATTGATTATATTTTGATTCTAGATAATACGTAATCAAAATTAGAAAATAGGCACACATATACAAAAAGGGCGATTTTTTAAAAAATCACTTTTAATTTGTATTGGGCAGACGATTTTAAAAATAACCAATAATGTTTAAAGGAATAAAATTAATTAACATGGAACAAAAACACAACTTAAAAAAATACGTTCTAGCTTTAAGGACAGAAATTCAAGAAAAATAATAGCTATTTCTGGCTGAATGCTTGAACGAAAATAAAGTACCTTCGACAATAATCCGATTTCGTTTCGATGAAATATAACAGGAGAATGAATTATTCAGATTGCAAAAGTACTATAATAATGCATGCAGAAACATTATTTTTAGCGATAGACTCGATTTAGCGTGAGTGTTTTACAATAAAATTTGTTTTAATGCAACATTGTATAGCTAATGTGATGTTAATGGTTTTCGTGTGACGTGAAGCATGTGAAAAACTAGAATTATCTGAAAAACTTTTCGTTTGTGGATAGGTTACCAAAGAGTTTTTTTTTTCTTTTTTCTGAATAGTATTAAGAGCCAGACCTAAAAATAAACACAAAAAGAAGAACGACACAATTATTTTAAAACGAAATTAGCTGGCAAAATTTTACATTACCATAAAGAAATATTTAAATTTTAAACAAAGTGAATTGATCATAAAATCGTTAACGTTCTTTATTTATCTGTGAAAAGAAAAAATAAGTTTAATAAAATCAATTTTTAATACAATCTTTTAAATGGTGTACTAAAAAAACTCTTTTTCATTTTAATTAGTTTCTACATTTTAGACCTCATTTATTACTGATTATTATAAATATTCTGGAATCTAGAAATCAAATATTCTTGAATTTACCACCAGATGGCGCCACTCGAATGGAATCAAAGTTTAATGACATTAATCGATTCACTGATAATTAAGTTCCGAAAATATTATAATGATATAATGCCATCGATAACACGTAAGTGTGCAGAATTTCAAAATTCCAGCACGTCAGTAAGTGGGTGTAAAGCCGATTACAATATTTCGTCTTTACAGACATGAAGCAAGTCAAGTTAAATAAAACTGTCTAAGCGTAGAAGGCTATGTACTAGACATAACTGCATTTTTTTTCTGTCCGTGCATACGTCAGCACTTGTCAACTCATTTCCCCATGAATGCATCCATTCATAAAATGAATTCATTAATACAATCAGTTTTCTGTCTTCATTCTCTTCTTTACATGCATCTAATCTTCCTCACTCTACGAATTTCATTAACACATTCTTATGCAAAAGTATAAATTAAACAGAAATATAGCAATGTTTAATTTAGATACATGTAATATCAGTACTAAAGTATCAATTATTCAGTAATATCAGTACTAAAGTATAAATTATTCAGTAATATCATTACTAAAGTATCAATTATTCAGTAATATCAGTACTAAAGCATTAATTATTCACTAATATCAGCACTAAACTATCAATTATTCAATAATATCAATACAAAAGATCAATTATTCAGTAATATCAGTACTAAAGTATCAATTATTTACTAATATCAGTACTAAAGTATCAATTATTCAGTAATATCAGTACTAAAGTATCAATTATTTTAGTTACTTCGAAATCCAATGTAAGATGAAATATTTACTCGTCTTAAGGAACACATCCGAATCTTTCATGCCTTGAATACTGCAAACAACAAAATTTAATTAAACGCCAATACCCCCCAATATTAGTATGAAGATGTGCAGAGACAATCTGGCTTTCAGAGGGTAGGCCATTCGCTCTAATTCAATGTTTCCCAACCTTTTTCGAACCATTCCTCACTAAAGCCTTTCTATAATACTTATGTCCCCTATGCAACATGTACAAAATTTTCAATATTCAAAAATTCAGTTGTTCACGGAACAAATTTAAATGATAGGTGTTAGGAAGAAATATCTAGGATATTGTTGGTAAAAACCGTAAATTAATTTTCAGAACATATAGTGGAAAAACGAAATTCTGAAACAAAATAATTTTTCGTAATTTCACCATTTTTAAAAAAAAAAACGTTTTCTGGGATTAAAAACTTTTTTATATGTATTTTTGAAAATTATTCAGCGAGGACATCCTACAAAAGAAATGTGCAGTTTCGATCTGACAGTTTATATATACTAGTTAAATCGCAGTAGATGGTTTCTTTTAAACTCTTGACGAATCCATTTTCGAATTGTCCCCCTTGGCAAATTCCCCCCCCATGGGGAGTGGCCCCCACTTTGGGAAACACTGATCTAATTATCTAATTCGTCTAGTGCGCATCCGTTCTGACACAAATTATAAACGTAATGCATCTAGCAGTATAGCTAATAGGGGAATAAAAAGCTATTTTAATTCTTCATAGATTAATTTACCTATTATTTGCAAATAATGATGTATTCGATTTAAGAATGCAATAAAATATTACATATTTAATCATGTGACCATCTACCGGTCCCATTTTTTTATAAACTAAGTCACCTATTATTTGTTAATAATATTGTATTCGAGTCAAAAATGCAGCAAAATGATGAATTTTATCATGCAACACTGAAAACTATCTACATGACCCAATGCGTTTTTCATTAAATAATTTACATATTGTTTGCAAATAATGATGTATTCGAATAAAAAATGCGCCACAATGCGGCGTCTTCGATCATATGACACCTAAAATCAACAATCTACGACTCCTGACTACGTTTAGTAGTTATCGCATCGATCCCGTTTGGAAAACCTCCATCTGTCGAATTTTTTGCTTTCTCGTCTTGAAAAATACATGTTAAAATGAAATAAGACCAATTAAAAAACAGAAGCAAATTTCAGAATACGTTTGAAAAATTCCTCCGATGAATTTTAAGAAAAATTGCAAATATCGAATTTTAAACTATGATTTACAAAATTTTCATTGAATTCGCACATAGAACTCTCATTAGAACTCACTGTTAGAATTTCTGGATCTATGAATATTCTTGTTATTTTGGCTGAGTGGACATCATCAAAACGTTTATAATTCTCCAGTAACAACATCCTAATGCATGTGATAAATCTAACACAATAGAAAGAAGGATTTAGTATCTAAATATAAGCGTTAAACTTAATTAAATTAATAAAAGAGTTCGCCTTTTATAGTTCTACAGAAATGTTATTTTAATTGTTATTTTACATTTAAAAACAAAGGATTTCCCTTACATCAAGGTTTTGAAACGGTTAGTTTTTATTACATTTTTACATTTATACCTATATAAAACGATGAATACGAAGTTTTAAAAAGCAAGATAGCTTGAAATTGAGATTTTAATGATTGGATCAGGGGAAGTTTCTTCTAATAAGTCGAAAATGGAGATTTTTCTTTTCCAACAAATCCTAAGGTATTATGCAAAGAGAAAAGACTTGCCCAATAAACAGACGCATTGTAAATATCTTATTCTCGCACATTGTAATCTCCCAAAGCATGCTATGGATTTGAACAAATTATGTAACTCTAAAACTCAATAATTTCTCAATGTATTTCGTTTAGTGTGAAAAAGGATGCAATCAGATGAAAAAGAAAAAAATCACTAAAGAATTAGAAATGGCAATACTCCCACGCGAAGGTTCGTCAAACTGTAAAAACTAACATTTTATAGGGACATTCTCTTTCATAAACTTAAATATCAACTCAGTTTTGCAACTTTATTATCCATTTTAAGAACAGTCTTACAAATGAAATTACGGTATTTACGCAGAACAACAATTCAAGTTTAAATATGACAGTGATAATTTCATTAGTTATTGCGCATGACAACAGCAATTACAATGAACTTATTAATAAATCTAAAAGACGTTCAACTATTGCATAGTTTTACCGTTTCAAAATCTACTCATCAAATGCTTTGATATTATAACAAGCAAGCTGTTAAATTAACAAAAATGCTTAACACTATGAAATATTCTCATTTATTATAAAATTTACTCATTGTATGCAAGTATTTGATTCAAAATGCGCAAGTGCCTGAATTAGAATTATACTCTAAAACTGATTACAACATTCATTAAATTCAATGCAAGTTTATCACACATTTGAATTGAAGAAATTATTTCTTGATTTTTATATATATATTTTCGCCTAAACTGTGCTCCTAAAACGGATAGAGTTTCTCAAAAACTAACATTATTACAGACTTATTTCACAGCGTCTCAATTTCAAAATATTGAACCCCGATATCATATTAGTGAACCTTTCAGAGTTGGGGCCGCATTTCGTAGTTGATTGTATTTATAAAATATTGTAAATGCATTAATTATAACCTGAATAACTTAGAAATAATTATTTGTGATGTAAATAATTTTGTGAGCAAACAACCTATCGAAGCAAGTACATTAGTAGAGTATCCATTATTAAAAATCTAATTGCATATATGTTTGATCATATCATATGATTTGATGATATCATGTTATTTTCATAAACAATTTAACTGAGATTAAAACATAGAAATAAATATTTAATGCATGCAAAACTGAAATCAGCAAAAGAGAATTTTTATTAAATATATTTTATAAAAGTTTTTTTATCCTTCATTCAAATAGGAAATTTGTGCAATTTTGTGAGTAAAAGCTCAATTTTTGCCTCTATACTCCTTATTAAGTAATATGAATAGTAATTAAACAGATTAAAAACTTTTACATAATTAATGAATTTCTGTATCTGAACAGGCTTAGTTTTTATTAATAAATTGAACATTTCACTTCACGTTCTATTTTAATATTTCAAGTGTTTGCGATTAGAAGTAACGAAATTTTATTGCACAGCAACAGTTGACCTTTTGAATTTATGAAGCTTTTCATGAAGTTGTCAGCATTTTAGTCTTTAAAAATAGAAATCTGCAAAATTTTAGAAACATGAATTGTCATGTAAATAGAATGAAATATCGCCACTGCTATATCCAAATCATCGTATGTAAAAAAAAAATTTTATTGATAAAAAACACTTATACAGGTAAGTTTAATCTGCTCTGAAATTGTTGTATGTTGTCAGTTGATAGAACTCAAGTTACAGATATACAACAATATGCCAAACGTCGCTAGTGGTCCCAGCTGTTACATATAAATATCTTAATTAGGTCTATTTTACATACGACATTTTGAAATAACAGATTGAAAACTATTCAGTTATTTCCAGTTTCCAGTTCAGTTATTTGAAACATATTTAAGTGAAAATACTTCTGCTACTGTTTAAATTAACAATTTTGTTGCTATAATGATCGATTTTATTAAAAAAAGTAGACTCTACTTACGATTTCTAAATAATTAAAACTTACAGCGAAACATTGTATATTATTTAAAAAATATTGTAATATATATCACAAGTAAAAACTATTTACTTCGAAGAAAAAAAATAAATGAATAATATTATAAATAATGTTTCCAAACTGCAGACGATTTCGTGAAGTTTTGTGCTCCTATTTTCAACAAATTGTTTTCACTCGAAAACATCTTAAAAATATATCGAAATTGCATTGCACTTATTAAAATTCGGAAATTAGTTATCGTTCTATAATTAATAATGTTCTTAACATATTTCCTAAGATGTTATTAGATAATTTTTCACGTTTTTTCAAAAGAATAAATATAATATAGTTTAGCTTTTATTGAATTCATAAAATATTGAGCAAAGGCATTTAAAATTTATGCAAAATTAAAATTAAAAAAAAGAATGCTCTCTTGAGAAATAATGCTAAGAATTTTAGAATAATTTGAGACAAGAAAATAAACAACTTATAAAGATTTTGTGTATTATTTAATAATCAAGCGTCAGATATTTTCGAGATCACATTGTTTCAATTTATGGAACAATATTAGTTTCAAAAAATTAAATTAAATAAAACAATACAATCAGTATGAGATGCAATTAAAAACGCATTACATACGATATTTAAATGAGCTTTTAAGTAAATATAAACATAGCTTAACGTTTTTGTGTTCCTTCATGCGGGTAGAAAAGGGAGGGGCTAAATTTGTCACACCATGATGTCACATGAATAGATTCTATTTTTCTTTCGAACAAGCAACTCAATAAACACTCAACTTTAATAATAAATTCAAAATACTAAATATTCCATCTTAACTGTTTAAAATTAAAAAAAAATTATTATTACATTGACTTTTCTTCAAAGTTTTCTTAACTCCTTCGACAATTTCTCATACCCAAACCGCATTATACCAATTATTTAAAAATGGAGACAATAACAATTTTAAAAAAAACAAGCTTTTCATCAAAACATTCATTTCAAAAGTAAAAGGAAATTTGCAGCTTATAATTGTAATGTTAATTTTATTGTTTATTTCCAGAGCTAAAATTTCGACGTGAAATATTTAAATTAAAGGTTTCGTTTATTCTATAAATGTTTTTAAACTTCAAATGAAAATCCAGTAAATTAAATTCTTAAGCTATCATTTTGTAGCCAACAGATAAAAATAACGAAAAGAACTGAGTTTATTTAGAAAAAATGGATGTAGAAAATCACATTACGAGACATAAAATTCAATTTCCTTATTGTTATTATTGAGAAACGTGGCCTAAAATAACTGATTTTATGGCAAAAGAAAGAACATGAAATTACGCACAATTGTCGCCGAGATTCTATTTAAATAATTTAAACAGCTTTTCTTTGAAATCAGAGAAGTTAAATGTTAAATGTTTGAAATAAATCACGTTTTTGGATTTGAAATTCATTTCATGGAAAGAGAAAACGATAAAAAAAGAAATAAACTTGCTGCAATATCCTCTACCGTTTCATTTTCAGCAATTATTTCAATTATTCGATATTATTTGCATAAAAGCATTATGATGTATTTTAGTTTTGGTAAGGTTTGACAAGCAAATGTTTATTATTATAATATGCATATGCAATACATATATGTCAGTATGCATAATACGTGAAAAATATGCATTGGAACACATTAACTAAAACATTCTTTCATAATATGCCTCGAATTTAGTCAAACATTCTTGCCAATGTTTCGGCGTTAAGAAGTGTAATGCGAATGAGCTCTCGAATATATTCTAAGGTAATAAAGACGAACACTACATATAATTTATTTTTTATCATTTATTTATCTCAAGATAATTTTAGAAATGGATAATGATAAGTGAATAATAATCTTGCAAATTAATTGGAAAATTGCTAGTGATGATATTCACATCAACGTGCCCCAAAAGGAAATTTTCTTTCGTGGTATCAAAATTAATTTGATATGATAGAATGTTTCAAGTGAGTAAACTACAAATGACCCTTTATTGTTTGCTACCTAGTTTTTGACAACAACATTTCCAGATCGAATGTTTGTTTAAAATCTTTCTGCAATTTTCTGACCCAAATTTTCGGTAAAATTAGTCATGTGATTTCTTACATTTTCAAACCATCTAGTATTTCTATAATTTTTATTGAATTTCAGAAACAGCTTGCTATTACCATCAACGAAACTTTTTACACTTTTGTTTACATCATAGATGTTGCTTTATTAGACATTTTTACAGCAAGTAAAGACATGCGTCTAGCTTTATAGAAAAATAATTCCTGTTATATAACAAAGAATTAGAAGTTTTCTAAAAGAGTTTTATGAACATGAAATAAAATATTAACTGGTGAATTATTCTGAATAAAATCTGTTAACAGTTGTAGCGGTTACAATTCACCACCATCTCCTTTTTACGGTAGGTGGCGCTACTAGAACCATCCGGGTTTTTCCCATGATGCCCCTCTCTCTTTTTTACTGTGTACTTGTGTGGTGTTGTTGTTCGCTGTCTTGCACCTTTTAATGTACTGTGTTGTGGAACTTAGCCATCTTATAAAAATGGTTCCTGAAATTGAATTAATTCTTCAACAGCGGCATTCCACATAAACATGAGTCTCGTCCACAGTTACATATAAGAGGTTAAATTTAGATAAAGTTGCAATAATATATGATTTAAAATTTTCCTAAATAGGAGGGAAATATTTTCGACTTTCGAACGGTTTTGATGATATCTAGCATTGATTTTTCTTTTCACATTTTGAATTTCAAAATAAATACTTTTCACATATGTTGACTAATTTATTATCACGAAAGAACAGTTCAATGATTTGCAACAGTTTAAAATAAGTATATTATTATGAGAAAAGAAGTTTATAATTAAATATTGTCATTATAATTTCTTTCCTTAATGAAGAACCTAATTCAAATGTTTTTATTTCTGAAAAACTTTTCCATCGAATAAAATTAAATTTACAGACCTCTAATTATCTAATTATCATTTTTTAATTCTTTACGGTATGAAAAATGATACAGTGCAGTTAAATCAATAACATGCATTTCTCTTAAGTGAAAAGAAAGGTTTGGTAAATAATATTTTATCTGGGGAATTATTTTTCAGTTAAAATAATTTTTTTATTTAATAACTGTTAAAATTTTAAATAAAGCAATCAAAAATTATTTTGCATGTCTTAAATTGCAAGAAGTGTTAGCATTAAATTGACATTATGATTTTCATAGAAATTTATTCTCTTATTTAAAAATAAATATTAAAATAATATTATTTTAATATTTTCAAACATCAAATTTGCACTTTTTGTTCTACTTTTGTAAATACAAAATGCTTTCCGATATGTATAATATTTATATAGTACTTAATTATGAACAGTATTAATTTAGTGAAAGAAATTGGTTTAACATTGGATCATTCCAATTATAATTTATAAATTTAGGCTTAGCTGACTGTAATGATTACTGTAGTAAAGAATTCGAGTTTGAATATTCCTTAATATGATTTGTAACATTTTGTTTTTATTTTATTTTCTTACCAGAAATATTATCACATGTATCATTTACGTGGAGTTTGAAAATTATGAGTCTACTATTGATGTGAAAGAAGCTGTTCGAATCTTGCATTATTACATAAGCCAATTCATGCATTTAGGGTTAACCGAATAATGGCGCTGATGTTCATGTTTACATCGAAACTTCCAGTAACGGCTTCTGATGCAACGCGACGGAACAATCTATCGGCTATCATAAAGGACATTTCGTTTATGTGGAATAATTTCGATGATAACTTTTTCAAATCGATACCATATCGATATCGTATAAACAGTCAAACTTTGGGATTTGTCACTTAAATCAGTAAAGCAATCCTTATAAAGGATTGAAAGGATAATCCATATCTCAGAAGGAAACTTTGTTTACAAATATTTATTTTGCTTCTTTTGGTAAATAAATGATAAAAAATACAGAAAAGAATTTATTATATTGATCTTCTTAACAATAGTGAATGTAATATTTTTGGAGAGAATCTTATATTTTTTAATGTTTTTATAATTATGATTTGAATTCACTTGCGTGAATTTTGCGCAAAATTTCAGCAATCTTAAAGGAAGAAAACGTTTAAAAATTAGAAACAGTAAAAAATTTTATTTATTTTAAAACCAAAATCACTTCTACATTTTGAATTCTACCATTTATAATATAGATATGAACATCAATAATCAATAGAATATTTATTGACATCACGAATGTAGAAATGGGACAAAAATATAAAAAAATTATTAGAAAAATTAAAAATGTATAAAAGTTTCTCAAACAGAAGTTTGCACTTTAAAACAATTTTTAATATGCCATATACAAATAACTTTTATGAAGTATGTTTTATAGTAATTAAAATAGCATTCTAATAATTTGATTTTAACCAAAATTTATTGACTTTCTTCATAATTAATAGGAAATCAAGATAATTTTTCTCTTTCGAGAAAAAAAAACACCATGACTTCTTAATTGCATCTAGATAGTAAACAGTAACCTACTGACTATGCGGATGTCTACGAAGTTAGAATTTTTACATGGATTTTTTACGTATATCATGATTTTAACATATTGAATATTAATTTTATTTACTTCACTTTTGAGGTACTACTCTATCTGAATATCTAGTTCAATTCAAACATCGGTTTTATAGCAAAATAATTATTGGAAATGATAAACACAAGGGTTGGTTTTTTAAAATCTCGAAAAAAAGTCAGGAGTCGATAAAATATTTTCTCAAATATTATGAGGAAAAAAAATTATTGCTCTAAATTCAAACAAAATGCAGTTATAGAAGGAGCTCATCATTATAATACGAAGAGTAATCTTAAAAATGTACTACAGTTTTAGAATATCATCCGATATTTGTTTACATACACGAATCTAAATTTGGCCTTAGCCGTTATCATTAAATTTAATTATAACAATTTAGTTGTTTTAGTTTAACTCAAATACTGATATGGGAAACTAGCAAATTCCATAAACATATGTACTTTACAAACATGCAAATATGTAGCATTGAACAGAAATGCATTCTAAATGTAAAATGAAAAAGCAGTCCGTTGGAGCTTTGAACTAAGAAAAGGGAAACAATCCTAGTAAAATAAATAATAATGGTTTAAGAAGTAATACCATGATCAGGATATTGAATCGAATAAATTTAAACAAAATCCAAAATCCATCCCATTTTTCGTCGCAGATTGGTTTTCAAATTAAGAAATTTTGAATGAATGCGCCATGAAGAATGCCAGTTACTGAACGTTATCATGATCATGACTTTGAACTCAACAAATAAAAGCATTTGTATAAGAGTTTTTTAGCCGGTAGATGCCGTTGTAATAGTTGAATTGACGGAAATTAGCTGGGATGTCCCAAAGAAAAATAATGGATATTATGACTAAGCTATTTATTTGAATAAGTGGTGTCAAAATACACGATTACTGTTTGGTGGGAGAACATTGTCATCTAACATCTCAACTTATGAAACTTAGCCATAATAAACGAAAATCTTATAAAATAATGTTAAGTAAGGCTACTGAGACAAAAGAAAATTCACCGGTGCAGCTAGATATTGAGCTCTGCTGCCTGAATTAAAGAAATTTAGTATTGCTTCATAAATGGCAAGAAATGAAAGAATCTGATCATAAAACAATACATACCAGGACATTGAAATGAATGAGAGAGTTAATACTGGACCATTACTACTCAGTAAGAGAAAGCTGAACTTAAAAGCATGAAGCCGCAATGATAGATACTGGTATTAGTGTTACAATGACCAGGACATTGAACTGAATGAGTTGAGCTATGTTGTGCGAATGATGCTCGATAGGTCGATTCATAGTTCTAAAGCCTAAACTGGTGATATGTTTAAACTAATTCCACAGTGAAAAATACTGTACAGAACATTGAAATGGGAACTAGTGGCATCATACAGCATTAGTACAAATTAGCAACGGAATGTTGAACAGTAATGCCGGAAGTTTTGCACGAATGCAGCTGTAAAAATTGCTGATTTACGAGACGATATTACAACCAAAACACTTAAATGAAGGAGGTAAAGGGACTTACCCTAGTGTGGTCATTGTGACGATGGTGTACCAAAAGGCAGAGGGGATGGAGGTGAAGGTGGTGTCCTCGACGTTCTTCTCCGCGTAGAACATTACGGTGGCGAAGATGATGATGGCCATGGCCAGGGAGAAGACGAGGAAGCCGAGCTCCGAGGCACAGCTCTTGAGCGTGTAGCCGAGGATGCGGAGTCCTTGGGAGTGGCGGGAGAATTTGAAGATACGGAACACACGAAAAACGCGGAGGGTCACGAAGGCCCCTGAAACGTCGTCGTTGTCCTTTATGCCGAGTCCTATGTAGTAGGGAAAGATCGCCACTACGTCGATGACACTCATAACGCTGCGGGCGTATTCGAAGCGGTCGGGAGCGGCGTACAGCCGCAGGAGGTACTCGGCAGTGAAGATCATGACGCAGGCCGTGTCCAGGCAGAAGAAGGCCGCCTTGTAAGTTTCTCCGCAAGACATCGTCTCGCCGGTCGCCTCGTTCATACTGCAGGGGAGGGTTTCGCACACGTTCGCGAACACCGAGACAGCAATAAAGAAACCCGTCACGTAGTAAAAGACCAGCGCCGCAGTCCC
Organism: Araneus ventricosus; assembly: GCA_013235015.1. Classification (NCBI taxonomy): domain Eukaryota; kingdom Metazoa; phylum Arthropoda; class Arachnida; order Araneae; family Araneidae; genus Araneus; species Araneus ventricosus. Next base: position 421,112 of record BGPR01000577.1, read on the forward strand.
TGTGTGTGGGTTCTCGAAGGCCCGCCACATGCGCTCTCGGATGTTGGCATGTGGCATGTTGTCTGCCGCATTAGCTTCAGACAGCTGGTCGTCCATGAGCCGCTCTGCGTTCTCTCTTTTCCTGTCCCGGTAGTCTTCGTAGCAGCAGTCGCCGATCACGTCCGGAATGATGCCGAAAAAGGCCAATTCCTCGTCGTACGCCAGTAGGCATTCGTGCTTGGGGTAATGGAGCTTGCCCGTCCGGTAATAGTTGAGGATGTGTCGGAAGATGTCCGGGTCCCTGTCGAAGAAGTACTCCTTGCAGTCTTCATCGTAGAAGAACTCTCGCTCGTTAGAGCCCAGCAAGGTGTCCGGGTACTTCTCGACGGTGTTGCGCCACGTCTCGAACCTACGTCCGCTGACGTTGATCACGAACTTCTCGTCCTCTCGCTTCCGATCCTGTTTGGTAACGGGCGGCGCGGGTAAGGGCTTGTTCGCGATGGGCACCCAGCCTATGGCCGCTGCCCTGGCGAAAGGCAGCCAGGCGGCCACAGACGCCATGTCTTCACGGGGACATCTCTCTCCGGATACTGACCGGCAATGTCAGGCAGCAACCCGCCGCGGCCGGACGAAGGAGCGCCAAGGGCGCCGCCGGTGGGAGGGGTTGGCGAGATAGCTGTCGGGTGGAGACAGTGAAAGATCCCTGCGTGGTTCGTTTCGCATTCCCACGGATGAGTAGCGATGGAAAAAATCCCGCTTCTCTAGGTATGTGTGTATTGCAGCTGTGTAAAGGAATCTTCATGTGCTGCTATGATGATAACGGGGGAAATGTTTTGCTAAATCGTGCAATACTTTAAGAAATTTAATGCAGGAAATTTGCAGCTTGATTTGATTTAGAAGTGTTTTCTCCGCGCAGTAAATTATCTCTTAAATTTAATCGAATAATCTTATTTTTAAATATGTTTCTTCTATTTGAATCCTGGGAGATATGGTGGCAAATACCCTACGCAAAACTTGTTTGCAGTTTAGGCATATTAAGTGGAAACGTTAATCTTAATATATAGATCGTTACCAAAGAATATAAATAAATTGGAATAATTTCAGTAGAGTTTTTGTGAATTGAAGCTAAAATCTACTACATGAGAAAATATGTTTTAAAAATAGAAACTTAACCGCTTATTTCATTTAAAGTTTTGTTAAGATTTTGCAGATAAGGAATTTAAAAAATACATCTCTAAATGTTTAATTGAATAATTTTGATTTTTACTTGAATAATTTTCTTGGGGAATCCTCTTCAAATTTATGGATTGGCTCAAATTTTATTTTGTCAGATTTCTATATTAATTTTAAAAGTTAAATTTATTTATTAAATATTGGTATAATAGCTCAGTTTTACTGTAGCTATTAGAGTGCTGGTTAAAGCGGTAATTTTGGAATTCGAAATAATTATTATATAAATCGTTGCTTAACGAAAAACACAACCTACTTCAATACATAGAAATTTCTAAGAGGAATGGGAAAAATCAGAATTTTTCTTCACCAATAAAATATATTTCTGAATTTTTTCACATGTGATAGGAACATAATCTCATATTCATATCAGATGCTAAAAAATTTAGAAATATTCGTTATTGACTGCGCAAAATTCAGTTAATTCTTCTTCATCGAAATTTCATTAAATTAGGACAAGTGGTGCTGCTTTTTAAACGACGAAATTCAAAATTGGAGATCTTTCAGAGGAAATGTTTATATTTTTCATTGGAATGCATTCCTTTGTAAATAAACAAGAAAATACTTGGCATTTATAAAGGAAGTAACGCTCGAGCTTCTTCTGAAGAATAAATATTCTATTAAAATTCCAGAATTTGCAAGCAAAAATGAAAATGAACGAATCAAAGCATTATGAGGTGGATAAAAGGAACAGTCAGTTATCGAATATATATTTAGTGAGCTAAGAAACCTTTTAAAATATTCGATTCTATCTCTGTCATAGTATTTCATTTAAAAAGTTGATGTTTTGGAAATTAGAATTCATTACCAGAAGACATATTTTTAAATACTAGACGTTAATTAAAAAAAATATTGCGATTATTGTCAGCAAATGTTAGAAAGAGAGAACGCGGAATACAATGGTCTGTAGAAAATACTTACTGAGCTAGAAACAAAAAATACTTTATTTTAGCATACAAAATATAAAATAAGGTTAAGCCAGAACTATTCACAAAAATATCTTTTGATAATATATTATTATTAGCTTTAACAGACTGATCCTACAAAAAATCACACTTATAAAGCTTTTAAAATTATATCTTTTACAATTTTAACTCCCACAGTGTAAACTTCGTTCTGAAAAAAAACAACCTTCTTAAATTCAGAATAATACAAAAATATTTCTATGAATTCAAAAAGGATGATGTTAGTATATTTTCGTTTTAGGGAGTTTTGGTGATGAATGCAATCCAAATACGTTTATTTAAATTGAGAGATCAGAAATTAAAACGCTTGAAAATCAAAATTGACTTCGATCGTGTCATTCAAAAGGAGGAAATAGTTTCTTTTTGAAAAACTATAGTAGTAAGATAAGAAAAAAAGGAAACATTTTTATGCAAAATGTTAGGAAACGGTCTGGAGTTTAAATATTAGAAAATCACATGCTTTCCCTCATGTTTGGATTAGGCATTATAACCTCAAAACTTTTGGGGCATTATCAAAACAATAACTGAGTTTCCATTAGAGAAATCAGAATAAAGTTGGGGGAATTTCATTATTATTTTTTTACAAAATGAAATTCAGAATATCTACGTTTCAATCATTCAAACTAAATTTATGATTAACAAAGCCTGTGAGTGTTAAATTTAACGTTGCTAAAATGTTCTCCAATTGGTGTAGTTGGCAAAAAGAAGGATGGCGGTTGAGATGTTATCCTTCTCACTTACAAAAACAAATATCACAAGATTCTTGACAATACTGGAACGACATTTTCACTATATTCTACATTATTCAGAATGTTGACCAACCTCGTAAACCTATCGTTCGATATCTTTGTGCTAATAGGATTTGATAAATTTAAAAAGTAGCAAAAATAGTCATGTATCCCTAGTGGTTTTTAGATGCAGTTGGATATTAGAACAAGGTGAGGGATCTGATAAATTGTAAAGCAACAAAAATTGCCTTGTATCTCTCGTCGGTTTTAGGAGTAGGACATTATCAGCACAAAATGAAGGATATGATAAATTTGAAAAGTAGCAAAATTGCCCTATATCCCTCGAGGTTTTTAGAAGTGGGACGTCATTGGCACAACGTAAATAACAAAATGACAAGAAGATGGGTAAACTTTGTAACTTAAATAAACCACGTTTATCACATTCGCTGCATCTATCACGCCAGGAAACTCTTTCTAGTTCTTCTAGGACAAGGAGAGCGTCTCGGCACGCTCCACTTTCCTTCTACTAGGTACTAGACGGTTCGGTTCTATATATAGTTTGTTAGGGAAAGAAAATTAGTCAGTCCAAAAGAAAAGACACTAGAAAAAAAACCCTTTATTGCGCAATATGGTCAAAACGGCGAATGTGTTAATATTTGTGTTCTTATTTAATATATTTTCTGAAAAGAGTCTTCCGAAAAATAGGTCTGCCAATATTGAATTTGTTCATAAAATTAATTTTCATGTAAACAAGAAATTATGCAATTGTAGTATGTGAAAATGAAATTTAAACTCTGAGTACCCAACAAGAACATCAAATCATTACTCAGGAAAAGAAACAGAGCTAGAATTCAGAAAAGAGAGAGAGAGAGAGAGAGAGAGAGAAAATGAGCAAAATCGTCAAAATTTCTTTTAGTGAAAAATTAAGAAAGACCATTTAGTTGCCTTTGAATGGTAAATTGAAAACAATCATTGTGTTTTCTGTGAGCGAGAGTTCATCCTAAAAATAAAAACGTGGAAACGAGTTATCAGAGAATGACTAATTTGTAACGCATGGAAATGACTCCATTTTCGAATGAATCTTCATTTTAGAGGAAGTCGAAAGATATTAATGTAAGAAGATAATGAAACTTCTTTACGTGAAATAAAAATCAAGCCCTTCGTGCTTTAATATAAATTTTGCCAAAAATTTCAATATCTGTGATGTAGTGTTAGCGCAAAAATTATTCTAAACATGTTTGTAGCAACACAGACTAATCTATTCCATGTAATATTTTGTTGCAATAAAGCACATACAAACCAGAAAATGACTTAAATAACCAAAATTGCGTAACTGTAATTTTTATTAATGGAGCTCAGACTCATTTTGAATCAACTATCCAGGAAAAAAAACAACCAATAAAAAAAACTATAAAAGTATTCAAGCTCATAATCAGGCTAAACTCTCACGCGTTTTACGTCAATAATTTTTTCAAATTAAAATTCAAGGCAAAGGGAAAAATTATCAGTGGTATCGGAGATCAAGACTTGCATACACGAACTTGATTACTTTCTGAAACATAGTAACTTAGAAGAAATGCATGTTTTAAGTAAAAATGGTCGTTCTCCCTAGCGGCCTGATTGCTTCAAGATATTGTTGTGTTTTCTGCTGAGTACGTTCTCGTAAACAGCTGTGTAGCTTCAGAACGAAAAGCAAATCTAAAAATATAATCTATTGCAGCTGTTTTGTTAACAGCTTGTTATTTGAGTTTTGTTTATTTGCGAGAAAAATTATCTTTAATAATTGGTTTCTGTAGAAAATGATAAACATTTGTATATTTTTATTGTAAAAAAGAACGGAATATCTGGATTTTAGTTGTGATAAACCTTCAAAATTCTATCGGGAAATATGTTTTACTAGTCTTTATTTTATAACTCATTATAAAAAATATTATGGAATCTTGAAATAAATGTTTCTCAATTTCAGAACCTGATGTCGCCACATATATAGGATAAAATTAATTAAATTAAGCTTCGTTCGGGACCAATTTATCTGTGATATTAAAAGTTAAAGTTTTGCTTAGGTTTAAGGAAGAGCTTATGAAATTGAAGTATTCTTTCATAAAAAGCTACATTTTTTGTAGTTACTTGCAATTTCAACTAACAAAATGTCCAGGAATTTAGGAGGGAGTTGATGTCTTTTTTTCCCATAATGTGCCTTAGCAATGACAACTATTGTCGTTAGGAGCTTGAAATAATTCTTCATTTTTGAAACAATGTATTAGAAATAGAGATCAATATCATTGAATTTGTCAACTGTGCGAAATTTGTGTGTTTTATATGTTGTGTGATATTTTGTGTATTTGTGTGTTTTTAAATGATTTTTGAATGCTTTATTCTTTTTTCATTTTTCCCCAACTGGTATAGCTTTTATTCCATTTCTCGTTATTATCCATTTTTTGTGTATATGTGACCAGTTATTTTGCATCTATTCCTTTTTTTAAAAAATTAAAGTATGTTTAAAGTATTATGTTTTGGTATCTATTCCCCTTGTTTATTCATTTCATTGTTTAATACCTTTCATGTGTTCGTATGGATGTGACCAATTTATCGTATATTTGTTTCTTTATTTTCCTTCCCCCTTTTTTGTTTGGAATTTGCATCTGTATCATTTAATTTGAAGCTTCCTTTAACCTTTTTCTGAATTTTTTACTTACTTCTGTAATATATGTGTTGCACTTGTTGGTTCACAAGGGGTTTTTTCTCAAGAGATAGAAAAAAATATATAATTGAATTAGAAGCTGAAACACAGGTATACGACCTTCTGCAGGTATATAAAAAGAAATATTGAGAAAAATTTGGTAAATGAAAATGACAAAAGTGATCGGGCGCAACTCATTTACCTGATTAACGTGCCCCTCACGTACATCAAAAGAGCACTAGAGAAAAGAAATCTCGATACCCTAGTATGAGTGGTAGGGAGTCAGAAAGCTACCAGAGGTCCCACACCTTTCTTGGTAAAATCCGCACTTGGGCACAAAAAATATGGGTACTTCATTTCACAGACTAGACCGAAAGTTAATTGAATGACCGATAATTAAGTTCTGAAAATATTAAAATATTGCACTGTCATGAAGAGTACATAAATGTACAAAATTTCAATTCTCTAGCTAGCAAGTGTAAAATCGATAACAATATTCCATATTTACACACATGAAACAAACCAATTTTCTGGTCATCAGATGGTATATTATAGTTATGAAAACCTATCTTATTATTTACTAGCTGATGTCCACGACTTCGTCCGCGTAGTAACATATTATTGGTACCTTTCTGATGGGGATAAAATATTTTCATGTCGGGATAAAATCCGCGCATGCTCCAAGCAAAACTGTAGGCGATAACAGTAAAAGCAATATAAGAAATTGTGTTTGAAAGCACTTTCAAAAATTAATTAAAATTAAACAGAATTTTGCATGGAAATGAAATTGGTATAATTAAAAGCCTAAGTTTTCGAGCTTTAAGGCGATGTTACAAAGGTTTTGTGCGGTAAACTGCTAAAAGGTATTGCGAGAAAACCTTTAAATTCAAATTAATTTATAATTAATTGAAATTCTAATTAAGATTTTTAAAAATCCTTTCTTATTGGGCATCTTCTACCCAGAAAGCTACCACCTGCCAGATTTCAAGTTTCTAGACCCAGAGGTTTGGAACATTCCTTGATAATCCAGTGAGTGCATTTTTCTTTTATTTAAGATAGACGCAAATTTAAGTATGAGAATGGCCCTTAATGATCCCAACGGCTTTTCACATTTTCCTCACTGATTTGGGATTTTAGAGAAAACTTGAACTAGAGATCTCCATTCGAGAAAATATGCGGTTAAGCATGTTCACCTTCAACACTTATCACGAAAAAACTGAAATATGTTGGAGATTCAAAACTGACGGAAGTAATGTATCCAGTACTGCCAGCTATTGGAACGATTGAGAAGTTCCCAAGCTCATTTCAAAATGTCATCTGTTTGTCTTTCAATTGAAACTCAGAACTCCTTATCTGTTCGTTGGCAGATTTCATGAAAATTTTCTTTCTCGAGGAGAGCTGACAAGAAAGAATTTCGAACTTATAAACGAAACGAGAAGGATAGTTTTAACCCTTTCGGCTCTAATGGGCATATATGTCCTGGAGATTTGACTTCATTCCCTGTTGGTTAATAAATCCCACTTTTACATGGGTTTTTATGTTTTCAGTGTTCTTAAGGAATTAAGGAATAAAACTATGATCAAAGAAACTCGGAAACACTCTCAGATTGCAAATGGCGGATTTATGTTTTGTCTGCATAACAGGCCGCGGTGGCCTAGTGGTAAGGTCTCGGCTTTGGGACCAGAGGGTTCCAGGGTCGAGACCCGATTCCACTGAAGATCCGTCGTGTATTGGGCCTATTGCACGTTCAATCATACGTAGGGGGCCAAACGTCCTCCCGTTGCTGTGGTGCTATACAACCCACCTTGACCCAGCCTACCCTACTGGGTTTAAGGCATTAAAGAGTCGGAGGGGAAGAGAACTGACCAACAACAGCAGGAGGACGCCAGCCCCACTCGCATTTATTAAAATTTATCCTCATATATACATTCTGCACCCGCAACATGGGTCTTCTTTTAGAATATCAACATTAAATTAAAACTACTTTTCATAGTTAAATTTTAATCGTGTAAAAGTCGGGTCGAAAGGGTTAAACTCATTGTTGGTGTGGTGCGGAAGTTTGGAGAGGGAGTACCAGCTCAGGTGTCGTCTTCCTCATCTCATCGAGGTTCAAAATTACGAGGTCCGTCCCAAAGTAGCCCTCTTGTTGACTCAAAACCAGACGCTAATATAGCTAAACAAAACTTGTCTTCATAACGAGATTATTGCTTCGAAGCTGTAAAGCTGTTTCCCTGACTTGGAACCTTTTGACAGGAAAGAGAGTTTTACAAATGTTTTACTGGAATAGTCCCAGTACGATTGGGATAATTTGTCCCAAGAGATTTCCAGGAAAAGGGAAAAGCGGGAAAACTTGAAACTCATAGTGTACTTCTTTTAGAATATCAACATTAAATTAAAGCTACTTTTCATAGTTAAATTTTAATCGTGCAAAAGTCGGGTCGAAAGAGTAAAGCTCATCAGGGCGAACATTTTACGTGCATAGTCGGATATGACAACATGTCTCGTTTATGCAGATAAATTCGATATATAAGAAGCAAAACAGAAATTTTTTAAAATTTATCGTTACATTTAAAAGCATTTCAGTTAAAAATTTTAAAGTTTAGTTAGATTAATGTATATTAATTTTATAAGAAGTAAAAAATATAATATGTGAAAGGAAGAAAGACCAATTTCTGTTACAGTCAATACTTTTTTTATGATGATCACGTAAAAACTGTTCATTGCATTGGTTTTGAATGCAAAATTTTAATCAAAATTCAAACTGTCGTTAATGTTAATAGTTGATCAGTAAAATTATTGTGTGCATAGAGATTTTTTCAGAATAAATTTTTACATCAACCATGGTTTAAAACAATTAATTTTCGTTAAAAATAAAAAATACGCTCAATACATTAAGCAAATACGCACTCTGATATATAGTGTTTATCTGGAAAAAAATTATGATATTTATTTTGAAGATTTAAAACAGCACTTGAAAAGTAGAAAAACTATAAATTTTTCTTTTCAAATAAACTATAATTTTAAAAATTGTTCTATAGGCTTAAAATAATTAACAAGAAAGCGGAGAATAATGTTCAACAACTAAATCACGCTCTAAATTTTAAATATGTTGCATTAAAATGCCTTTAACATGCTAAAAATGAAAATAACTGTAAAAATCTATAATATTAGGAGTAAGATATTTTAAAAAATCAATATTGATGAAAACAAGAAGAAAAGTTTGACTCTTCAATTGTATGTTTTTAAATGACTCAATAAAAGCAATACTGGTGAAAACTGATTTCCAATTAAAGTAATAAAAGTTTTTATATTAAGATCATTGTCAGGCAAAAGAATTTATTAGAAAATGAAAATTTCACAGTTTATTCTATGGTTATTTTTTATGCAAGAAAGTACTGTTGCTGCAATCATACTGAAAATTACACTCCCGTTGGAAATAAATTTATTCCATGCATTAATTTCTAATTGAAATATTTCAATTGAATTAGAACTTGATAAACAGTTGGTTATATTTAACAAGTTACAACTAATTTAGCAATGATTAAAGAAATTCGTTATTTTCTTCAAACACGATCCTTGCTGAATTTAATTTTCTTTGAATTTCTTATGAATTTCCGAATTTCTATAAAAATAAAACTTCAATAAAGGATTTGTAAAACGCACACGTGATTGTCATCAACTGGATGCGCATCTTTTTGGAGAAATTCGTAATAAGAAAACACCGATTTCTCGCCAATCGTGGCAATGCGGAATCATGCGTTCTAGATGATAAAACCGCTCAATCCGCCACAGTTGCCTTGGAAACAATGACGTCATCACACGTTGCAAATCACGATTTAACAACCTTTCTTTCCCGATGCCATACCTCCGTTCGAAATGTACGTGGAAAAATTTTATGCTGAAAGAGTTCAGATTAATATAGAGTCTAGCGGACGAAAATAGTTTAAAGTTTATTTTCTTCCGAATCATTAGAAAAAAGATTTTGCCTTTTAGAATTTCGAACACAGTTAAGTTTACGTATAAAGAATGAAAGGTTCTCATTAAATGGAACGAAAACCACATTAAGCTCTCGAGAAGTTTGACTTAAAAAAGAAAACTCTCTTATTTAAAGAGAATTGCAGAAACATTTCTTAAGGTTTCTAAAATCATCCATTGGAGATACAAATCAAATTTTGCTTAATATGCAAAAGATCTTTTTATTCAATTATTCTAATGCGCAACTAACCACAGATGGAATTCGCCAGACGATATATATTTCTTTAATTCCCATTTTTCAATTATAATTTTATGACGGTGTAATTAGAAACAGCGCTGGAAAAGAACTTGGAATGATTTTTAAAAAGTTTGCAAAAAGAATTAAATAAAATAATGATAATCGCCTCGCTCCTTATTTTAAATATTAATACACGTCCCTAAGAATGCAGAATTAAGATAATAAAAATAGGATTTTGATGTTAGGAATCATCTGTGCAGATTCCGTGTATTTAGTTTTGTAAGAAGAATATACTAAATAAATGTAGCAAAAATTATCTTATTTTATAAATGTTTTATTATATTAATGGTAAAGAAAGTAAATAGGTTTATGACTCAATATTTTAAGACTGGACAGGTGAAGCGAATGTTTTTTTCTCTTTAATACTGAAAATTTTGTTTCGTTTATTGATAATTTGACCAACGTTCCTTTTTGCAGAGCGCGTGTTATCGGTTGAGCACAAGTCGCATAACTTCAAACTCTAGAAAAGGAACGAGGACGAAACTTAATGCGTTAGACGGCTTAACGAACTTTATGTAATGTATTTCGAGTCTATGAAAATTTAAAACTTAAGGTCTGGACATTTTTCTGCGACAAAAACTTTGCAATCATTAATGAAATTTTGAAACATGCATTAACGTTTCATGAGTGAAGTAAACGTTTATATGCATAATAAAATATACATAAACAATTTAATTAAAAATTTTAAAAAATTTGTGTGTAAACAACTTAGCTATAAATATGAAAGAGGAGGGATGAATTTTGAATTATTAACCTTTTCCACTTTCCTATTGTGAAGAAAATGAGCAACATGAAAAACGTTTTCTTAACTGAAAATATTATTATGTATTCTCTTAGTATTTCGTAAATATTCTGGGTTTTACTCAGGGTAAAAATGCACTCTTTTACAGTACTCAAATCGTTTGAACTAGTCGGATCACATTAGCAATGCATGGGTCATGAATTGAAATTCATAATTAAAAATATCATCTCCTCAAAAAAAAAGATTAAGGAACCATTTTTCCCCATAGGATGGAAAAAACAACAACAGAAGGTTTCTATATTCAAAATAATGTAGCTTTCAGAAGATTTGTATTAAAGGCATTAATATCTTCTAAATATTATTCTGTGTTTTATTCAGGATAAAAAATGCACTATTTTCCAATACTCAAATCGTTTGAACTAGTCGGATCATATTAATAATGAATGAGTCATGAATTGAACTTCTTTTATAATATAGATATGAACAGAAATAATCAATAGAATATTTATTGACATCACGAATGTAGAAATGGGACAAAAACATAAAAATATAATAGAAAAATTAAAAATATTAAAAAGTTTTTCAAACGGAAGTTTGCACTTTAAAGCAATTTTTAATATGCCATATATAAATAACAACTTTTATGAAGAATGTTTTATAGTAATTAAACTAGCATTTTATTCATTTGTTTTCAAACAAAAATTATTGACTTTCTTCATAATTTATAGGAAATGAAGATAATTTTTCTCTTTCGAGAAAAAAAAACAACACCATGACTTCTTAATTGAATCTAGATAGTAAAGAGAAACCTACTGACTATACAGATGTCTACGAAGTTAGAAATTTTACATGAATTTTTAGGTATATCTTGATTTTAACATATTGAATATTAATTTTATTTACTTCATTTTTGAGATACTACTATATCCGAATATCTAGTTCAATTCAGACATCGGTTTTATAGCAGGATAATTATTGGAAATGCTAAACGCATGGGTTGATTTTTAAAAATCTCGAATAAAACTTCAGGAGTCGATAAAATATTTTCTCAAATATTGTGAGGAAAAAGAATTTATTGCTCTTAATTCAAACAAAATGCAATTATAGAAGGAGATCATGATTATAATATGCAGAGTAATGTTAAAAATGTACTACAGTCTTAGAATATCGCCCGATATTTGTTTTACGTGCACGAATCTAAATTTGACCATAGTCCTTATCAATTTTTGAACGCGTTCTTGCTGGCGCGGACCGAGGTTGCGATTTTTATTGCTCTTCTCTTTGTGTTCCTTTTTCGCCCTTTATTTTGGTTATTACAGGTATTTCTTGTTGCTTTCTACTTTGGGGGTGTTGCGGTGATAGTCCAGTCATTAGGTGCTAAAAAGGAATGATTTAAAGCAAATTCTGGTGGAGTCGTAATTTTTTGCTCCTATATGTTTTGCGGGGGTGCTGATTACGAATTTGAGGTTTCCCACCAAAACTTTCCGTTGGAATTTTAGTTATAGACAAAAAACATGAAAAAAAATGGACTTTCCCGCAGTGTTTTGCTTATAACTCAAAAACTATCAACTTTTTTATGGCATCATCGTATATCAAAATAATCAGCACAATTTCCTACAATTTATGTCTATACTATTTTGTCGTTACGCACACCGCTTAAGTGCTATAACTGGTAGAAGTTTGGCGAATGTTTGACTTGCCTGCCAGCTCGGCTTGAACAACAACGAACCATCCAATCTGTATGCGCGAAATTATCTATCTTACTAAATAAATTCCTACTTAATTAATATACCTTTTCTATCGTAAACCTCCTTGTGCAAATAAAGATTTTCTAAGTTATATTATGAGTATACTTGCATAATCTGCACAAAATTCCTTCTAAATCTTTCTACCCCTGGTATTACCTGGCTTTCGCGGTTGTGAAGTAAACACCAGAGTAAATATCACGAATTTTTTAATAAGTTAGGAGGCTTAAACATAGCCCTGTTATTGTCCCCTACCTGCTCTCGTATCAAAAGAATCGAAGGAAATAATTTTAATACTGTGAAATTCAAAAGAAATGACAGAGTGCCACCACTAGCTCTAATAAGTGATGCCATCAAGGTGCATGATGAAAGTGTATCTATCAACCCTACAACGCTTTTCCAGATAATTTATATTACAAAGCAATCGAATGAACTAGAGGACGTCTTAACATTTGAACTATGTCCCTTTACATTACTTCTGTTTGATGAAGCTGTAATGCGAAAAGGCACGAGATCCTCTTTATACAAAGCTTTCAAGCCATGTACACGGGATTTTAATGCTGAAAGCGTATTATTGATGGAGGATACTTGAAGCACAGAGTCATCTGGAAAAGGGGTTCAACTTTTTCATCAATTTGTGATAATTATCTGACATATGTTTGTACAAAGTACAAATCAACTGCTCTAGTCAATTTCGATATGTATCCGGAAATTGAAACAGTAGGAGGCACTAAATGTGCAGAATGGGCAAAAGGAACACAGAAACAAATGTCAAGTGAAGTCATGTTTGATGAAACGATGATACGAACTGTTTCCTAAGAAAAATTCCTGACCAATCCGAAGAACAAGGATAGACTCATTTCCATCCTGATGAACAAGTTCTCCTCAGTAAACATGACATACAAGAAAGCAGACGAAGATGCTGATTGTTTAATTGTGAAAGCTATAGCTTTGGTCCCAACACATCCGTCCGTGGTTGTCATAGGTGAAGATATCGAACTTTTTGTCATCTTAATTGGCATTTGTACCTTTGACAATGTATATTTCCTAAAACTAGGAAAAGGAAAATCGCTGAAAAGATATTTTCTCCTCATACAGTTTTAGAAGAAACAATCGCCGACAATATTTTATTCATACATGCCATGAGCGGATGTGACGCCACATCAGCTCTTTTTAATTATGTTAAATTGAAGTTTGTGCAGACTTTGAAAAACAATAATGATCTCCTCAAAGTAATTGATTTTTTTAAGAACCCGGATATGACCCCTGAAGCTGTTGTGGATGTAGGGAACCGCTTTCTTGCGGCATTGTATGGCTACCCATTAACTACCTCGGATACTCCATCCTTGAATAATCTTTGCTACAAATGTTACATGAAATCTTCATTTAACAAGAGTAGCAACATGGCTTCGCTTCGCAGCTTCTCACCAACATTCCCTAAAAGTTTACTATCAGATCCAGCACTGGCTTGGCAATAAAAAGAGACCTGGAGACTGGGGTTGGGAAAGAATAAACAGTGAGTTCCAACCTGTCAAAACTCTGAAGTCTCCCGCACCTGACTCTATCCTGTACGCAAGATATCCTGCAAGTGTAAGAAGAGGTGTACAAGAAATTGCAGCTGTAGGAAGGTCAGACTGTTTTTTCAATGTTGTATCCTCATTGCTGGGGCGACTGCAATAACACAGGGATTCAAGTAATCAATAGTGATGAGGATGATGATGGCAAACCAATACTGCCCGATGATTTAGTTGAGGCGTCTTTATCTTTGCATGTTGAGGAAGACACAGGTGATCTTTCAAAAAATATTGGACCACAAGCTTCAAAGCAACCAAGATAAAGTGAAGAGACTGTGTAATGTATGCAGATGCTAAGATCATATTTATGACTGTAGTTGTATTATTATTAAGTTATTATGACTTTTGAAGTTTAGAATGTTACTTTTTTTTCATGTCATTTTTTCTTGGTTACTATATACCGAGTAACGCAAATTAATTAATATAAATTGATAAAGTTTAATTAAAAACCACACTAAGTACTTTTAGTTGTTTGTAAAATAACATTTATTGTGAAAGTGAATCTAAGTTTCCATCAACATCAGCCTTTTAGAGCTAATCAAGGAATTTTAATCATAACTAGCACTTATGTCTGGCGTTGCTCGGGACTAAATTACCTTCATGGCTAATATAACAGATGAAAAATTTATTTGAAAAAGGAACATTAAGGTAGAAAAAGTGTATTAAATAAGTAAAGTATATTAATAGTAAGATAGTAAATTTTAGTGCATACAGATAGGAAGATTTGTTATTTTTCAAGCCGTGGTAGCAGGTAAGTCAAACTTTAGCCAAATTTCAACCAGTTATGGAGCCTAAACGGTGCGTGTAACGAAAAAATAGTACAAACATAAATTGTAGGAAATTTTGTGCTGATTATTTTGATATATGATGATGTCATAAAAAAAGTTGATAGTTTTTGAGTTATAAGCAAAAAACTGGGGGAAAGTCCATTTTTTCCCATGTTTTTTGGCTATAATTAAAATTCCAACAAAAAGTTTTGGTGGGAAACTTCGGATTCGCAATCAGCACCCCAAAAAACATATAGGAGCAAAAAATTATGACTCCACCAGAATTTGTTTTTAAAGACTACCTAATGACTGGACTATGAGGTTATTTTTTGGATTGTTTGATTGATTGTGTTTCTATGTTATGTTCCTCTCTTGAGTAGTGTGCAACACCCACTTAGCTTCCGCCATGTTGTCTTGTTTTGGTGTCGTGCGCATGTTGGACGTTTGAACGCGTTCACTGGTTTCATTCGAGGTTCAAATAGTGATTGATTGATCGCTTTATTTGTTGGACTAGGGTCCGCAATTCGATAATTATTGATTTTTTTTGATTTAGTGGCTAAAAGTCGTTGCCAACGGTTTCTTTCTGAGCTTATTTCTTTTATCAATTTGTAAATTTAAAATTGTTTCATTGATATTGCTTTATGGTATGGCCCTCTCTGCTGGCAACAAGGTTGCATCTTATTTGCATAATAAATATTTAGTTAATGAGAGAAGTCTCTTTGTTTTGAAATAAATCTCGGGAACAAGAAACAGTTCCGGATTTTTAAATTTTGTTGCCAGAAGCATAGCTGCAATTGGTTTTGCTTTAAATTGTTTTCTTTTCTACTTATTACACTATGTCTAGTGAGTTTTCTAGTGTACAAAATTCGTAATGTGAAGTTTATGTGGAAAATATCCAAAATGATATTAATAGTGTTTATAACAACTTGGGTATGCTGTGTGAAAAAGGAGAAGTGCCATGCTCCATAGATGATGATACAGAAAGTAACTTTAATGGTAGCATATTGGACTCCGAAGGAGTGGTAGCAATTTCAAAACCCGCTGATCTGAAAAAATTCTATAGAGAGGGAAACCCTCCTGTCAATAAGGTTCCAATTAAACGAAAACACAAACATTCCCCATCTACGTCCATTGATAGTACAGGGACTTTTGTAAAACAAAACGGCACAAGTGTAGATAGTAAACGACAAGCTCTAGAGCAACCTGTCCCTTTTTCAAACATTAGAGGACAGCCCTCTCACCTATCAGATTGTAAAAGTTATGCGCCTCTCACGGAAAGGGATTATGATGATCTCATCTTTAGAGACAAAATTGAAGCTATTATGAGAACACATAAGATAAAAGGACATGCGAAGCGGGCCATTCTTGAATTTCTTATGATTATGCAAAACAGACTCCGCCCTATACTAGTAAATAAAGACGTGAAGCATACAACGGAATTGAGTAAAATTCCATGAAACATGGAAGTCAATAAACAGATTGAAATTAAGACAACATATGCTAAAATGTTAGAGAATAATGCACCCAAACCAGTGACAAATATTCTCCTTTAAAGGAGCCATTAGCAAAAAGATGCCACCGCCAGGACCCTCCAAGATCGCTAGTGAGAGCACAACTACTAATTTGGCACAATCAAAAATTATCAATAATGCCAGGTCTAAATCCACTCTGCCTACTTTAATCATAAAGCCGGCAAATGAGGTAATAAAAACTTCAGCTATGCTGAAGACAGCACTTGAGGGAAAAATCAAACTAAAAGATATACAAGTAGAAGTTCTATCATGTCGCCCAATACAGGGAAATGGTATTGTTGTAAAGACCAAAACCCCTGAAATGCTTGAAAAATTAAAAACAACGATTATGAACGATCTGACACTTAGGGACAAATGTCAAGTGTATATACCAAAGCCCAGAGTACCACACATTATAGTATTTGACATACCACCACAAGACGGAGATCAAGCAGCTCACGAGAATAACTTTATCTTACAATTAAAAGAGAGTAATGAACTAACAGACCAAGAAATAAAGGTTGTTTTTAAGAAAAAAGGGAGAGGCAGTTTACAGAACTGGATTCTTGCAATGCAACCAAAAAATTATCAGGAAATAAAAGATAAGAAACGACTGTGTTACGGTTTTAACTCTTATCGTTTCAAAGAATTTCTTGAACCACTGAGGTGCTTTGGCTGTTACCGATTTGGTCACTTAAAAAGGAATTGTAGAGAAACCAAACCGACTTGTACTAAGTGTACTGCAAACCATGAACCGAAAGGATGTACAAAACCTCATCCTATTTGCAGAAATTGTGTTCTGTACAACAAAAGTACTAATCTTAAAGTCAGAGCTGACCATATGTCGAATCCATACTTATGCCTTATGTATCTCCGTGAGATAGAGTTTATTGCAAAACATACCATTTATGGGTAGTGTGCCCCCGGTTATTTTTTTTCCTTGTGTTTTTTGCAGGCAAACTTGGGTCGATCACGTATGGCGACCCAAGAGTTGCCAAACCTTTGTATTTCGAATAAAATCCCAGATGTGTTCCTTTTACAGGAACCGTAACTCAAAAAGAGGGAAGGTTATAGGGTTTCCTTTGAATTGGAGAATAGTTGCTGCACTCAATGGCAAAGCAATTATAATTATTCGAAATAAAAATCTTTCAATCCTTACCTGTTATGTCAGTCAAAACACTGTGATTGCAGATATTTCAGACGGTACTCAGACTATAACAGTGGTTTCTGTATATATTCCACATTCCAGTAATAAAAATAGCGAAATTCTAAAACTTGAAGATATTTTTAGAAACATTAATTTTAGCCACATTTTAATTGGGGGAGATTTCAATATGAGGCACGAATTATAGGGTCCTGAAATCCATAATCATCGCATTTCTGATCAGGCTGCTCCTCTGGTGTCTTTTATACTCAAGTATGATCTTATTACTTGGAATGACAAAGATTCAGAACCAACGTTCGAAACGGTAAATGGCAAAAGCTGGATCGACATTACTATGTCCTCAGGCAACCTGGCTAACAAGAAAATGAACTGGCAAGTTATAAAAAATAATTAATTTTAGTGGTCATAATTATCTGGTTTTTAATGTCGAATCTTTTAATGCAACACGGGATCCTCCTACAATATTTTTAATCATAGGCAAATTTTAAAAATTTGTAAAGCAGTGCAACAAAAATTTCTTGGTTTAGAGGAAGAAATACAAACTATAGATAGCAAACAAAAATTGGAGAAATGGATAGAAGAGTTAACAAATACCATCAACCAAATTAGTCAAAGTTTCCCAAGGGAAGTTATTAAACGTCTTAGAGTTCCCTGGTGGGACTCCGAGCTTGAGGTAAACAGAAAGAAAACACGGGCACTGAGGTACAGATATCAAAGATGTCGAAGAGAAGAGGAACGATCAATGCGACGAATCATTTACAAGAAACAGGAAGCTCATTACAAATGGTTAATAAAACAAAAGTGTCGAGCATTTTTTGAGTTGTTCTGCCAACAACTAGTTGCAAATAACGCATTCGATCTTCAGTACAAAATTGCCGCCGGCAAAATAAGAAAACAAACAGTTCTTCAATCGGCGAAAACCAGCAATGGACAGTTCACAAATACTATAGAAGAGACTGTTCAAAAATATTGTTCAGTCATTGTTTCCCACTGATGATTCAACGCAGGAGAGTCATGTACAACGGAAAAAACGTGAAACAGTAAATACTTACTCTAGTACGATCCTGGATAAACAATTTACGAAGCAAGAAATTACTTACGCTATTTCACCGATGAAAAAGAAGAAGGCACCTGGGATTGATGGCATCTCTATAGAAATCATCAAGGAACTCCATGACATGAATCCAGACATACTGCATTACACATTAGAGTGGATCGAAAAGTATAGAAAAAAAATTTTTTTTTGAAGTTATTTTTGGCATTGAGCGGGAAAATTGTGTCTTAAGTATATTAGTTTATATAATTTTTTTATTGAAATTCATTTATATCTTCCGGTGCCCCAAGCACCTCAAAAATAGTTAAAAATTGAATTTCTTAAATTTATAATTTTTTTTGTTTTGCTTTGAAATTATTTTTGGCATGGGGTGGGAAAGTTGTGTCTTAGGTATATTAGTTTACACATATTTTTTTTATTGAAATCCATTCATATCTTCCAGTGCCCCAAGTGACCTAAAAATAGTTAAAAATGACATTTTTTTTTTTGAAATTTATAAAAAAAATATTTTCAAAATTTCCTTTAGCATCGAGTAAGAAAGTGTTCTTTTGGGTATATTAGTTTACGTTTTTTTATTATTCTTAAAATTCATTCATATCTTCTGGTGGCTTAAACGTCCCCCAAAAAGTTAAAAATTGACATTTTGAAAAATATCTATCAAAAATTGTGAATTAATGAAAAATATTTGAAAAATTGGCAGATTATTCAAGTATTAGAGTATAAACTTATAAATAATTATAATTTTATAATAATACATGAAGAATAAATTTAATAGTCAAAGCAATAAATCACAAAACTTATAAAAAGTGAACTCGTATCACAGATTTTTTTATTTCTATTAATTTGAAGATTTACGTATTTCGAAAGGATGTAATCCTTTTTGGTATTGTAATGCTTGATAAGATTTCTTTATTGTATCCTATTCAATATGAAGCCGTGTCTCTTCTCTTCTCCATATACACTTTCCGAGGCTTCAGACACAAAGCGAAAACATCTTTCTACAGCTTAGGTATGGCATGGATATTTTGATCATTCCTCCATTTTTCTAACTTTTACCATGGGCTCAATTTCTTTAAATGGCACATTCATCAAAGGAGGTGGTTCAAAAAGTCCAACTCGTTGCCAGTTAATAAGTACAAAATAATTCTTTGCTTTAAAGTCTATTTTTTGGTACTTGAAAAATTCTTATTCTGATAATCCTCTGTTTTCATTTCTAGCACAAATTAGTTTTTGTAATGCTAAAGACCTTATATTCTCTCTGTTATCTGCATTGGCAATAGCAAATTTTCTGGATGACAAATGAAGCTATTTCGTTGAGTAAAAGTGTCATATTTCTTAATTTAGTTTCCAAATATCTAGAAAATGAGATAAGTCTCCAAATATGCCGCTCTCCTTCTGCTATGGAGGGCTTTGTCTTGACATAGAACCAAACAGGTTGTATATACCTTCATAATACGCCTTGCAAGAATAATAAGATTGTCAGATGGTTTTTCTGTGACCACATACAACCTTAAAATTCTACCTGCAAATGTTATCCACCTTGAGTGAGCAACTGGACCAGGCTTTCTTAATGCCAGGTCAGAATAATATTCACCACGTGATATCGTTAGGCAAATATCATATATATATTGCTGATCATTGCTGAGAACCATTCTATCTATATTATCTGGTATATTCTCCACACTTATTAAAGAAAAAGGAGCTACAGGTAGGATTTGAGTTTTTTACAAATTGGTCGACAAAATTCTTTAGGACAAGTTGTTGCACCATCCAAAGAATTTAGTAGATGACGGAGAGGTAACTCATTTGTTTGAAGCAAACAAATGCACCACTGTAATGGTCTATTGAGGCCAGTTCCATCAAGCGAATAATAACGCCCTTGTGCCCCGTATTAACATTTGTTCCATCGCATCCAATTACTCTTAGCCCATATAATTGCATATTATTTGATACAAAAAATGAGTATTGCTTCTTTTATGGCTTTAGCTCCTCCTGTTGTAGCATTAACATGTCCGATATACACAGAGTTAGGTTCGCTTACAGGAGTATAATGCTCCTCCTTCGTGGTCTTTGGGTAGTACTTTGTGTCCTTCTTAATTAGCACTTTTGTGTTGTCTTTTCTCCCATCGAAATATAATCCAGTTAAAAGAGACCAAGACACCGTTAACTTAATAGTCTCTGCAGCTTCATTTTAAAGCTTTTTACGCTGTCTACGAATTTTATTGCGATCTACCACATGCGAAGTCTCTCCTTCGTGTACAATTCCAATGTCTTGTAAAATAGCACTGGCAAACGAAGCAGCTTCTCTATCTGAAATTCAATATCAAACACGTGCCCTTGCTAAGGTAGGGAAATCTGAACGATTTTGTGATTGATATTCCAAGGTAATTACATCCGTATCTCTATACGTGGAGGAAGACATAGTGTTGAGCTCCAAAGTTTGAGCATGAGCAGCATCGGCATCAGTTTTAACCATTTTACGTTTTACTTTGTTATCTTCCATCTGTTTTCTTTTTCCCTTTTCTCTTTTCTTTTAGTCGCAATTACGTCCACTCCTCCAATAACAATTTTTCTTTCTAATCTTTGTTCTTTTATAAACAATCGCTCAGCAAGTGGAATTTTCATGTCTTTTTAGCATTTACATGTATCGAAATTTGTACACTTACAAAATGTGATATCGATCATACTTGATATTTTTTCATTACGAGAATTTTCCAATTTTTTTCGGATTTTTATAATTCTTTCACCCTCTCCTCTACGTTTATCCATGTAAAATCGTTTCTTTAACACATTTTTATTTCTAATTTTTAATTTGAAATTTGCATAAAAATCGTTTTTTGAAAATATTTAAGTGCCTTGGGGCACTGGAAGATATTAAACAAAGTTGAAAAAATTTTGCATGTATGCTAGTACAGTTAAAAGACAACTTTTGCACCCTATGACGATTATTTTATCCACACTTCGAATTTTCGATCCACCCTATTACACATACAATAAATGTCTGGAATTGGGAATTTTTCCAGAGACTTGGAAGAAAGGAAAACATAATTTTTAACAAACCTGGCAAAGACCCATCTTTACCTAATGCGTATCGCAAAATTTGTTTATTATCGGTACTGGGAAAATTTTTAGACAAGCTTTTAGTCTTTAGGATAACCCACTTGCTCCATAAAAATAACAGATTACATAAACATCAGCACGGTTTTCAAAATGGCAGATCTTGCGAGACTGAAAACTTCCGCTTATGGCAGGCCATAAACATAGCATTACAAGAGCGTGCACCAGTTACACTTTTATCTTTAGACGTACAAGATGCGTTTGACACAGTCTGGCGCACAAGCATATTATTTCAACTTACACGGGCAAATTGCCCTCTGAATATTTTTAATTTGGTGAGAAACTATTTCACAAATAGATCAATACATTACTTTCAGGATGAGGAAGTATGGAATTTTGATAACCAGAGAAGGGTCCCGCAAGGTTCGTGTAGCGGGCCTCTCTTTTGGAACCTTGTTATGGACACTGCCCTTGATTTACCCCTACCACAGGGAAGTCACATCCAAGCCTATGCCGATGACATAATTGTTGTAATTAGAGGTAAGGATAAAGAGGAAATCGAAACAAAGGGAAATGCAATTCTCGAAAAATTACTTGCCTGGGGTGCAGAGCATAAGTTTTCCTTTAATATACAAAAAACATTTCAAATGCCTATCACTTTTGGGGGGAGACTTAATCTCAGAAACCCTACCATTATTTCAATTAATAATAATACAATACAAGTTGTAAATAACATAAAATACCTCGGTGTGACTTGGGACTGCTGTCTCATTTTCACCAAACATTTTAAAGCACTCCGAGACAAAACGGATTCATTAACCTACAAACTATCAACAGTGGCTAATGAATTCTATTCTAAGCGTTCGGGTCTTTTTAGAAAAATTTATTATGGAGCTATAGAGCCTTACCTTCTTTCTGGAGTAGGAGCATGGGGCAATAGATTAAAACTAAAAAAAGATCAGGGATTCCCTAAATAGTCTACAGCGTAGACCACTTATAAAAATTACCAAAGCATACAGTTCAATTGCTACGGAAGCTTTACAAGTTATCGCGGGAGTTGTACCGCTAGACATTAAGGCAAAGAGAGTTTTTGGCAAATTCCTACTCACGACAATAAATAACGACATAAAGTTTGGATCAAAAATTTTTAAATGGGAAGATTACGAAA
The DNA here is from genome assembly GCA_013235015.1 of Araneus ventricosus. Lineage (NCBI taxonomy): Eukaryota > Metazoa > Arthropoda > Arachnida > Araneae > Araneidae > Araneus > Araneus ventricosus. Next base: position 443,750 of record BGPR01000577.1, read on the forward strand.
CCAGACTAGATACACATAATATCCATCCAGCGGATAATATTTCAATTACTTACGATAAACACAAACCTCCCGGGGAAGAGATTGAGATCTATACGGACGGATCAAAGATTAATGATCAGGTTGGTGCAGCTATAGTTGTATTCTATTATAACGCGGAGATTTTCAATAGAACAATTAGGTTGCCAGATTTTGCCACAGTGTACCAGGCGGAGGTCACAGGAATACAAATAGCCCTAGAATTCATTTCCACCATTGGACCATGAAATAAAATCAACTTATACACAGATTCCCTTTCGGTGCTTGGAGCACTCAACATTTTTAAAACAAGTAAACAAGAAATTCTTGCAATTAAAACGACAATGAGATGAGCAAAGAAAAATCCATTACACTCCACTGGATTCCAGCTCATACTGGAATTCAGGGGAATGAAACAGCTGATAGTTATGCTAAAAAAGCTAAAACGAGACCTAACATTGAAAAAATTCCAAAGAAATCCTTTAAACAATTAAAAAATGCAATTTCCAAA
>BGPR01000577.1:444300-471611 GCA_013235015.1 Araneus ventricosus
CAAATACTTCGTTCAGTTGCGTATTGCTCACCATATTTTCTTTCAAAGATAACTGTGTAAATATATAGTTTTGTTTGTAAAGGAAACATTATTTATTTTCTGGCTTTAGGTAAACTGGCCTCTTTAAACACATTGACAAGAATTCATTATTAACTGCAGGGTTTTAGGCTCATTTTGCCGCAATGGGGAGATCTGCAAGTGGGTGCTTCAAGTTTTTCAAGTATAACTAAAGCGCGGCTGTCAAGGTGCTGATCTTAATGGGGTATGATTCCAAAGCAAAGTCAAATGCTTTCCTAGAAAACAGCTTATCATCAACAAAATCACAGAAAGTAAACCAAATTGATAATCTCTGGCATTTTGTAATATAATATTTTGGCTGTTAAAATTTGCTGAATTGTCCCGTGCTTCTATTTGCACAGATGGCATTCTATAAAATATAAAGGAGATATAATATAAAATTATATTATTGTATATTATAAAGAAAGGGTACCGGAGGTATTGTCCTTCGGCCTTGATGTTGCGGTACTCAGTTTCCAAGTTGTTCCTAAATTGTTTATTGTCATTCAGGAAACAATTCAGTTAGTTCAATAAATTTTATTAACAATAATTTTTTACATAAAATAGTGAATAAAATATTGAAATAAAAGCTTGATCTGATGTTTTTTAACAAGTGCCACAAACACATGTTTCAAAGCCTTGAGGCCGCATTTATAAGAGCTTGAAAAGGTTCCCATGGATCTGTGTTAGTTTTGTTTCTGCCTTTGTAAGGCAGCACCAATGGTACATATCTGGTGCTGTTCCTTTTAAACGTGGGCCAGGCCTCTAAAGATAAGCATACAATTTTTGTGTTTCCGCAATTTTCCGGGTCAAATATTTCTGTATAAAGTCAACCGCATGTCTTTTCTGTTCATTGGTATGTATTCTCGATATATGCCTTTGTGGTTCACTGTTGGCACAAGATTTGGCAGATCAAGTTCAGAAAAGCTATGTCGAATTTGAATGACCTTTGGCCTTGGTAGTGTCATAGGTCTTTATGTCTTGAGTCAGTGCAGAAGTAAGAAGAGCACAAAATAATTGTCAATATATGGATTCCTCCTGGCACGAGTATTGCCTTATGGCAAAAGATGGTATATTTTCTTAAAATAATGGACGATCTTCAACTTTGGACCCCAAAACTATAGGAAAAAAAAGTTTTTGAAGAAAAACCACGTGTCTAATAAGTTTTACATAAGGTATCTCACAGAAATTTCAACAAAATAAAAATATCCAAGCTATCCAAGACTACTGATTTGCCCAGATTTTTTGAAAACTGGCTCTTGTCGAATATTATTTCTACAGCACTCGCAACTCATTCAGTTCAATGTCCTAGTCAAGTGTAACATTAACACCAACACCTATCATTGCAGCCTTCATGCTTTTAAGTTTCAGCTTTCTCTTACTGGTAGTAATGAATTCAGTGGTATCTCTCTCATTTCATTTCATTGTCCTGGTATGTATTGTTTTTTATGATCAGATTCTTTCATTTCTTGACACATTTATAAAAGCAATACTAACTTTCTTTAATTCAGACATCAGAGCTCGGTATCTAACTACACCCTTGAACTTTTTGTCTGTTAGCTTGTAACTTGGCATTGTTTTATAAAATTTCGTTCGTTGTAGTAAGTTTTACCGCCAAGTTGAGAGATGAATATTATTATTCTCCCACTAAGAGCAGTAATGTTATTTTGACACCACTTATTCAAATGAAATATCGCAGGTGCTTGATATCCATTATTTTTCTTTAGGACATTCCAGCTAAGTTTTCGTCAATTCAACTATTACAAGCAGCATCTACATTGCTTTCATGCAAACACTTTTATTTGTTGATTTCAAGTCATGATCCTGATAACGTTTAAGTAACTAGCGCTATTCATGGCATTCAAAATTCTTAATTTGAAAACCCATCTGCGACGAAAATGGGATAGATTTTTGGATTTGTTTAAATTCATTTCGATTCAATATCTGATCGCGGTATTATTTCTTAACATTATTATTATTCTGTTTACACAGTTGATTCTTTTCGTTCAAATCTCAACGGTTATTTTTCATTTTACATTTAGAATGCATTTTCCTGTTCAATGCTACATATTTATATGTTTGTAAAGGTACATATGTTTTACATGGTATTTACTAGTTTTCCATATCAGTATTTGCATTCATAAAACAACTTAATTGCTATAATAAGATTTTGATATTAGAGAACTTCTTCTTGATTTAGCAGTTACGGGACACCCTCAATGGGTCGAGACATGAGTCAAGTATCAGGTTAGTAGAGACCCGTAGAGATGTTCTCACATTACTATATATATAGGCTTAGTCAGCTCTAAGGCAAGCAGAAATTGTAGGCAGAAAAGAAGAGAAGAGAAAGAAAAAAAAAAAACAGGGGCTAAGCCTGTGGGAATGAGTTTAATAACCTCCCTGATAAACAGAATGAAGGGCCTAAATTTTCCTCTGTTTCCAAAATTGTGGCAGATTGTCTTTATCGCCAAATCAGTTTTTTGCGCCACTTTTCGACGAATGGGCAATGCTACATGGAGTATAAGCCTCTCTAAAGGCTATACCAGGACATTTGATGTTCAAATGTCCTCCCAAATCAGTACGTGCCTTTCAGGAATCTAGTGTCCACTTTCAAAATTGTACAATAAAATGGCTAAAATTTTTCATTATGAATTAAACCGCCGGTATTGATTTTTTCTGTATATGTCTGCCTGTTTTTGTTGTGGACAGAAGCCCAACGCTCTTGCAAATCCTACAACAGTTTAGGCAGCACGGTTTTCAAAATGGCAGATCTTGCGAGACTGAAAACTTCCGCTTATGGCAGGCCATAAACATAGCATTACAAGAGCGTGCACCAGTTACACTTTTATCTTTAGACGTACAAGGTGCGTTTGACACAGTCTGGCGCACAAGCATATTATTTCAACTTACACAGGCAAATTGCCCTCAGAATATTTTTAATTTGGTGAGAAACTATTTCACAAATAGATCGATACATTACTTTCAGGATGAGGAAGTATGGAATTTTGATAACCAGAGAGGGGTCCCGCAAGGTTCGTGTAGCGGGCCTCTCTTTTGGAACCTTGTTATGGACACTACCCTTGATTTACCCCTACCACAGGGAAGTCACATCCAAGCCTATGCCGACGACATAATTGTTGTAATTAGAGGTAAGGACAAAGAGGAAATCGAAACAAAGGGAAATGCAATTCTCGAAAAAGTACTTGCCTGGGGTGCAGAGCATAAGTTTTCCTTTAATATACAAAAAACATTTCAAATGCCTATCACTTTTGGGGGAAGACTTAATCTCAGAAACCCTACCATTATTTCAATTAATAATAATACAATACAAGTTGTAAATAACATAAAATACCTCGGTGTGACTTGGGACTGATGTCTCATTTTCACCAAACATTTTAAAGCACTCCGAGACAAAACGGATTCATTAACCTACAAACTAACAACAGTAGCTAATGAATTCTATTCTAAGCGTTCGGGTCTTTTCAGAAAAATTTATTATGGAGCTATAGAGTCTTACCTTCTTTTTGGAGTAGGAGCATGGGGCAATAGATTAAAACTAAAAAAGATCCGGGATTCCCTAAATAGTCTACAGCGTAGACCACTTATAAAAATTACCAAAGCATACCGTTCAATTGCTACGGAAGCTTTACAAGTTATCGCGGGAGTTGTACCTCTAGACATTAAGGCAAAGAAAGTTTTTGGCAAATTCCTACTCACGACAATAAATAACGACATAAAGTTTGGATGAAAAATTTTTAAATGGGAAGATTACGAAACCAGACTAGATCCACATAATATCCATCCAGCGGATAATATTTCAATTACATACGATAAACACAAACCTCCCGGGGAAGAGATTGAGATCTATACAGACGGATCAAAGATTAACGATCAGGTTGGTGCAGCTATAGTGTATTCTTATTATAACGCAGAGATTTTCAACCGAACAATTAGGTTGTCAGATTTTGCCACAGTGTACCAGACGGAGGTCACAGGAATACAAATGGCCCTAGAATTCATTTCCACCATTGAACCATGGAATAAAATCAACTTATACACAGATTCCCTTTCGGTGCGTGAAGCACTCAACATTTTTAAAACAAGTAAACAAGAAATTCTTGCAATTAAAACGACAACGAGATGAGCAAAAAAAAAAAATCCATTACACTCCACTGGATTGCAGCTCATACTGGAATTCAGGGGAATGAAACAGCTGATAGTTATGCTAAAAAAGCTACAACGAGACCTAACATTGACAAAATTCCAAAGAAATCCTTTAAAAAATTAAAAAATGCAATTTCCAACGTGCAAATACAGATTTGGCAAGAGCGTTGGGCTTCGTCCACAACAAAAAACGGCAGACATACAGAAAAACTAATACCGGCGGTTTCAATTCATACGAAAAAATTTAGTCATTTTATTGTACAATTTTTGAGTGGACACGGTAGAGATATAATGTATCGAATTTTATAGTTTTCCCCCATTTTTTCGTGGTTAAAGAGTCGTATGTCCCCTTAATTTATTGAATTTTGAAAAGTTCAAACTCTTTCAATTTGACACAGATCTTATACCAACATCAAATTTCGAACCATCCACAGATTTAGTGCCTATCGATCCGTGTAATCGTGTGTGTGAAAGCGATAACTGAAAAAAAAACACAGTTAGAGGGATGAACTCCCAGCGTACTTTGTACGATTTGGGAGGAGCTTGAACACCAAATGCCCTTGTGGCGCCTTGGGAGATACTTTACACTACGTAGTGAATTGCCCATTCACGGAAAAGTATGCAATAAAACTGATTTATGATAAAGACAATCTGTCCAGAATTTAAACAGAGAGGAAAATTTAGGTCTCCTTCATTCTGTTTATCAGGAGGTTAATAACCTCGTTCCACAGGTTTAGCCCTGTTTTTTTTCTTCTTTCTTCTTCTCTTTCTCTTTTTTTCTGCTTGACAATTTCTGTTACAATTTAGAGCCGACCAAGTCTATATATATATATAGTACGAGAACATCTCACGGGCCCTCAGCACTATCCTGACAATGGACTCGTCTCGGGACCATTGGCAAGGTGTCCCGTAATCAAGAATCAAGAAGAAGTTCTCATCATCAAAATTTAATTATAGCAATTAAGTTGTTTTAGTTTAACCCAAATACTGATATGGAAAACTAGCAAATACCATAAACATATGTACCTTACAAACATGTAAATATGTAGCATTGAACAGAAATGCATTCTAAATGTAAAATGAAAAAGCAATCCGTTGGAGATTTGAACTAAGAAAAGTGAATCAATCCTAGTAAAATGAATAATAATGGTTAAGAAATAATACCGCGATCAGGATATTGAATCGAATGAATTTAAACAAAATCCAAAATCTATCCCATTTTTCGTCGCAGATGGGTTTTCAAATTAAGAAATTTTGAATATGCGCCATGAATAGTGCTAGTTACTAAACGTTATCAGGATCATGACTTTGAAATCAACAAATAAAAGTGTTTGCATGAAAGTTTTTTAACCGGTAGATGCCGTTGTAATAGTTGAATTGACGAAACTTAGCTGGAGTATCCCAAAGAAAAATAATGGATATCATGACTAAGATATTTATTTGAATAAGTGGTGTCAAAATACGCGATTACTGTTTGGTGGGAGAACATTACCATCTAACATCTCAGCTTATGAAACTTAGCCATAACGAACGAAATTCTTATAAAATAATGCTAAGTTAAGGCTACTGAGACAAAAGAAAATTCTAGGGTGTACCTAGATACCGAGATCTGCTGCCTGAATTAAAGAAATTTAGTATTGCTTTATAAATGTCAAGAAATGAAAGAATCTGACATAAAACAATACATACCAGGACAATGAAATGAATGAGAGAAATATTAATGGACCATTACTACTCAGTAAGAGAAAGCTGAACTTAAAAGCATGAAGCCGCAAGGATAGATGCTGGTATTAATGTTAAACTGACCAGGACATTGAACTGAATGAGTTGCGATATGCGGTAGAAATAATACTCGACAAGAGCCAGTTTTCTTAAAAAACGGGCAAATCAGGCAGTCTTGGATAGTTGACATTTTTTATTTTGTTGAAATTTTCAGGAGATGTTCTTTATGTAAAACTATTAGACACGTGTTTTTTTATTTTTCCAAAAACTTTTTTTTCCCTATAGTTTTGGGGGTCCAAAGTTGAAGATCGTCCATTATTTTAAGAAAAATATACCATTTTACATAAGGCAATACTTTTTGTGCCAGGAGTGAACCATGGTATTGACAATTATTTTGTGCTCTTCTTCTTCTGCACTGACTGTTAAGACATAAAGACTTATGGTTGACTTTTGGCACCAAGGCCAAAGGTCATTCAAAATTCGACGAAAGAAGGCTTTTTTCTGAAACTTTGACCGTCAAAATCTTCTTGTGCCAACAGTGAACCACAAAGGTATATATTTCAGAGAATACATACTAATGAGAAATACAGAAAAAGAGCAAGGCATGTGTGGTTGACTTCTGGAGTACAGAAATATTTGACCTTGAAATTGCGGAAAACACAAAATTGCATGATTTTAGAGGTCATTCACTGCTTGTGCGAACAGTGACCAGATATGAAATTAGCTGGAAAGGAAGCCTTAAGTATAGCAGAAACAAAATCAATTCACAGATCCATGGTAACTTTTTCAAGTTTTTTATAATGCGGCTCTATACTTTGTGCTGAACATGTGTTTTGTGGCACTTGTTAAAAAACATCGATTGCTTTTATTTCAATATTTATCACTATTTTATGTAAAAATATTACATTAAAATTTATTGAACTAACTGAATTGCTCTCTGAACATAATAAACAATTAGAACAAATTGAAAACTGAGTACTGCAAATACTCATTGTATGACACAATACCTCCTTTTATACTCCTTTATATTATACAATATTATACTTTATATTATATCTCCTTTATATTATAGAATGCTATCTGTGTAACAGAAGGGATGGGATGTCTAAAGTAAATTATTTAACAGCTAAAATATTTATGTTGCAACAGAGCATTATCAATTCTGTTTACTTGTTTGTTGATGATGTTGCTTCTCTAGAAAAGCATTTGACTGCTGGGAATCATAATTTTACTAAGATCAGCAGCACCTTGGACAAAATGCGCTTTAGTTATACTGAAAAACTTGAAGCATCCACTGGCAGATCTCCCATTGCAGCAAATGAGCCTAAAAACCTCGCAAATAATACTAGAATTCTTAATGTGTTTAGAAGAGGCCAGTCACTTCCAAATAGAAAAATAACACGTTTCTCTTACAAACAAAAACTATATATTTATGACATCTTTTTGAAAGGAGAAAAATATGGTGTAAAATCCTCACCAGAAATACAGTGAAGGAAATGAGACAACAGATAGATCCTACTGGAAGAAAATTATTTTAACGTTTTAAGTACACGACTTCTTCACAAATCAGAAGCCTCTGCAGCAGGATGTCAGCTCTGCATAAAGATGGTACATTAAAACCACCAAGTCCAGGTCTAGAACATGTTGATGTCATTAATGAAGATTTAAATGACATCATTGAACAAGTAAGGAAACTTTTAAGTTCATATCTATATTATTATTATTTATAGTATATTACTTTACCATTATAAATTCTGTATGGCAGTATACATTAATTTATAATTTTATATCAGATATGAGTTATATATACATTACTTTCCCTTCTTTACAGGAACTAGAACAACAAGAAGTGCTGAATTTGCTTACAACCCCTGAGCCGATCCATGATGTGCAACTCCAGTTAGTTGGATATAAGCAAGAAAAGGATGACAAAGGGAAGAAGAGAAGTTTAAATATTTGTCCAACCGCACCAAAAAGAATAAAAAGTGTATATGCTGAAAAAAAACGATAGTATCTCTACAGACAATTCTTTAGAAAGCTATGAATCACACAAAATAACTCAACAATTAAGCCGAAGTGATTCCATTCAAGACATCAAAATGAAACTTCAAAATATACAAAGAGCAGTCCAGAAGCATTTGTATTTTGCTGTGTTCCATGAACAGGACTTGTTTTACATTGGTAAAATAAAAAAGATTGAAGGTGAAGACATACTTATGAAGTTCCTAGAAAAAAGCGCGGGTAATTTCTGCTGGCCAAAAAGAAATAAAAAAGAAAAGGTCAACATTAAATTCATTTCGTATGGATCTGTTCAACTATATAGAAATAACCCGTTTACTATGCACATTGATCAAATAATTATTGCTTATAAATGCTACAAGAAGAATCGTTTCGGAATATGGAAATAAGGACTTCTTGGCATTCGATGAGTATTTGCAGTCTCAGTTTTCAATTTGTTCTAATTGTTTATTATGTTCAGAGAGCAATTCAAATTGCTAAATAAATTTTAATGTAATATTTTTACATAAAATAGTTGAAAATATTGAAATAAATGCAATCGATGTTTTTTGACATGTGCCACAAAACACACGTTCAGCACAAATTATAGAGCCGCATTATATAAAACTTGAGAAAGTTACCATAGATCTGTGAATTGATTTTGTTTCTGCTATAATTAAGGCTTCTTTTCCAGCTAATTTCATGCCTGGTCACTCTTGGCACAAGCAGTGAATGACCTCTAAAATCATGCAATTTTGTGTTTTTCGCAATTTCAAGGTCAAATATTTCTGTACTCCAAAAGTCCACCACACATATCTTGCCCTTTTTCGGTATTTCTCATTAGTATGTATTCTCTGAAATATATACCTTTGCGGTTCAATGTTAGAACAAGAAGATTTTGACGGTCAAAGTTTCATAAAAAAGCCTTTTTTCGTAGAATTTTCAATGAATTTGGCCTTTGTGTAAAGAGTCAACCATAAATCTTAATGGCCTAAAAGTCAGTGTGGAAGTAGTAGAACACAAAATAATTGTCAATACCATGGTTCACTCCTGGCACAAAAAGTATTGCCTTATGTAAAATGGTATGTTTTTCTTAAAATAATAGACGATCTTCAACTTCGGACCTCCAAAACTATAGGGAAAAAACATTTTTTTGGAAAAATAAAAAAACACGTGTCTAATTGTTTTACATAAAGAACATATCCTGAAAATTTCAACAAAATCAAAAATGTCAACTATCCAAGACTGCCTGATTTGCCCGATTTTTTAAAAAAACTGGCTCTTAAACATATCACCAGTTCAGGCTTTAGAACTAAGAATCCACTTGTCGAGTATTATTCCTACCGCATATCGCAACTCAGTCAGTTCAATGTCCTGGCCATTGTATATGAGAGATATGCGGTAGGAATGATGCCCTACAAGTGGATCTTAGTTCTAAAGCCTGAACTGGTGATATGTTTAAACTAATTCCACAATGAAAAATACTGTATAGGACATTGAAATGGGAACTAGTGGCATCATACTGCATCAATACAAATTAGCAACGGAATGCTGAGATGTAATGCCGGAAGTTCTGCACAAATGTAAAAAATGCTGATTTACGAGATGATATTACAACCAAAACACTTAAATGAAGAAGGTAAAGGGACTTACCCTAGTGTGGTCATTGTGACGATGGTGTACCAAAAGGCGGAGGGGATGGAGGTGAAGGTGGTGTCCTCGACGTTCTTCTCCGCGTAGAACATTACGGTGGCGAAGATGATGATGGCCATGGCCAGGGAGAAGACGAGGAAGCCGAGCTCCGAGGCACAGCTCTTGAGCGTGTAGCCGAGGATGCGGAGTCCTTGGGAGTGGCGGGAGAATTTGAAGATGCGGAACACACGAAAAACGCGGAGGGTCACGAAGGCCCCTGAAACGTCGTCGTTGTCCTTTATGCCGAGTCCTATGTAGTAGGGCATGATCGCCACTACGTCGATGACACTCATAACGCTGCGGGCGTATTCGAAGCGGTCGGGAGCGGCGTACAGCCGCAGGAGGTACTCGGCAGTGAAGATCATGACGCAGGCCGTGTCCAGGCAGAAGAAGGCCGCCTTGTAAGTTTCTCCGCAAGACATCGTCTCGCCGGTTGACTCGTTCGTACTGCAGGGGAGGGTTTCGCACACGTTCGCAAACACCGAGACAGCAATAAAGAAACCCGTCACGTAGTAAAAGACCAGCGCCGCAGTCCCTGTGTGTGGGTTCTCGAAGGCCCGCCACATGCGCTCTCGGATGTTGGCATGTGGCATGTTGTCTGCCGCATTGGCTTCAGACAGCTGGTCGTCCATGAGCCGTTCAGCGTTCTCTCTTTTCCTGTCCCGGTAGTCTTCGTAGCAGCAGTCGCCGATCACGTCCGGAATGATGCCGAAGAAGGCCAATTCCTCGTCGTACGCCAGTAGGCATTCGTGCTTGGGGTAATGGAGCTTGCCCGTCCGGTAATAGTTGAGGATGTGTCGGAAGATGTCCGGGTCCCTGTCGAAGAAGTACTCCTTGCAGTCTTCATCGTAGAAGAACTCTCGCTCGTTAGAGCCCAGCAAGGTGTCCGGGTACTTCTCGACGGTGTTGCGCCACGTCTCGAACCTACGTCCGCTGACGTTGATCACGAACTTCTCGTCCTCTCGCTTCCGGTCCTGTTTGGTAACGGGCGGCGCGGGTAAGGGCTTGTTCGCGATGGGCACCCAGCCTATGGCCGCTGCCCTGGCGAAAGGCAGCCAGGCGGCCACAGACGCCATGTCTTCACGGGGACATCTCTCTCCGGATAGTGGCTGGCAATATCAGGCAACAAGCTGCCGTTGCCGGATGGAGGAGCGTCAAGAGCGCCGCCGGTGGGAGGGGTTGGCGAGATAGATGTCAGGTAGAGACAGTGAAAGCTCCCTTCTTAGTTCGTTTCGCATTCCCACGGATGAGTAGCGATGGAAAAATCCCGCTTCTCTAGGTATGTGTGTATTGCAGCTGTGTAAAGGAATCTTCAAGTGCTGCTATGATGATATCTCGGAAAATGTTTTGCTAAATCGTGCAATACTTTAAGAAATTTAAGTTTAATGCGGGAAATTTGCAGCTCAATTTGATTTTAAAGTGTTTTTTTCTCGCGCAGTAAATTAACTCTTAAATTTAATCGGATATTCTTATTTTTAAATACGTGTTTTCTATTTGAATTCTCGGTGATGTGGCGGATGACGCAAAACTCGTTTACAGATTAGGTATATTAAGTGGAAATGTTTATCTTAATATATAGATCCTTACCAAGGAATATAAATATAATGGAATAATTGCAGTAGAGATTTTGTGAATAGGAGCTGAAATCTATTACATGAGAAAATATGTTCTATAAAATAGAAACTTGACCGCTTATTTAATTTAAAGTTTTGTTAAATTTTTCCAAATAAGGAATTTAAAAAAAACATCTCTATATGTTTAATGGAATAATATTGATTTTTCAGTGAATAAATTTCTTGGGAGAATCCTCTGCAGATTTATGATTTGGCTCAAAACTTGTCAGATTTCTATATTAAATTTAAAAGTTAAATTTATTTATTGAATATTGGTATAATTGTTCAGTTTTACTGTAGCTGTTAGAGTGCTGGTAAAAGTGGTAATTTTGGAATTCGAAATAATTATTATATAAATCGTCGCTTACCGAAAAACACAACCTACTTCAAATTATAAAAAATTTAAAGACGAAGGAAAAAAACTGAATTTTTCGCCACCAATAACAAAAATTTCTGAATTGTTTTCACATGTGGTAGGAACATAATCTCATATTCATATCAGATGCTAAAAAATTTAGAAATATTCGTTATTGGTTGTGCAAAATTCAGTTAATTCTTCCTCATCGAAATTTCATTAAATTAGGATAAGTGGTGATGCTTTTCAAACGACGAAATTCTAAATTGGAGATCTTTCAGAGGAAAAGTTTATATTTTTTTATTGGGATGCATTCGTTTGTAAATAAACATGAAAATATTTGGCTTTTATAAAGGGAATAACTCTCTAGCTTCCTATAAAGATTAAACATTCTAGTAAAATTCCAGAATTTGCAAGCAAAAATGAAAATGAATGAATCAAAGCATTAAGAGGTGGATTAAAGGAACAATCAGTTATCGAATATTTATTTAGTGGTATAAGAAACCTTTTAAAATATTCTATTCTATCTTCGTCATATGATTTCATTTCAAGCGTTGATGCGTTGGAAGTTAGAATTTATTACCAGAAGACATATTTTTAAATGCTGGACGTTAATTAAAAAAATATTACGATTATTGTCAGCAAATCTTAGAAAGAGAAAACGCGGAATACAATGGTCTGTACAAACCAGTTACTGTGCTAGAAACAAAAAATATTTTATTATTTTAGCATACAAAATATAAAATAAGTGTAAACCAGAACTATTCACAAAAATATCTTTTGATAATTAGTTATTATTAGCTTTCACAGACTGATGCTACAAAAAAATCACACTTAAGAAGCTTTTAAAATTATATCTTTTACAATTTTAACTCCCATAGTGTAAACTTCGTTCTGAAAAATCAACTTTCTTAAATTCAGAATTATATAAAAAGGTTTCTAAAGAATTCAAAAAGGATAATGTTAGTATATTTTCGTTTCAGGGGGTTTTTGTGATGAATGCAATCCAAATACGATTATTTAAATTGAGAGATCAGAAATTAAATAACTGGAAAATCAAAATTGGATACGATCATGTCATTCAAATGAAGAAAATAGTTTCTTTTTAGAAAGCTTTAACAGTAGGATAAGACAAAAAAAGGAATGATTTTTATGCAATTAGAATCCATTCAAAATATTAGGAGACGGTCCGGTGTTTAAATATTATTAAATCATATGCTTTCCCTCAAGTTTGGATTAGCCATTATAACCTCAAAACAATTTGGGCATCATCAGATCAATAACTGAGTTTCCATTAGAGAAATCAGAATAAAGTTGGAGGAGTTTCATTATTATTTTTTTATAAAATGAAATTCAGAATATCTGCCTTTTAATCATTCAAATTAAATTTATGATTAGCAAAGCCCAGGGAATGTTAAATTTAACGTTGCTAAAATGTTCTCCAATTGGTGTGGTTGGCAGAAAGAAGGATGGCGGTTCAGGTGCTATCCTTCTCGCATACAAAAACAAATATCACAAGTTTCTTGACAATATTGGAACGATATTTTCACTACATTCTACATTATTCAGAATATTGACCAACATCATAAACGTATCTTTCGATATCTTTGTGCTAATAGGGTTTGATAGATTTGAAAAGTAGCAAAAATAGCCATGTATCCCTAGTGGTTTTTAGAAGCGGGTGGTTATTAGAACAAGGTGAAGGATCTGACAAGTTGTAAAGTAACAAAAATTGCCTTGTAACCCTCGTTGGTTTTAGAAGCAGGACATTACCAGCACAAGTTGAAGGATCTGATAAATTTGAAAAGTAGCAAAATTGCCCTATGTCCCTCGTGGTTTTTATAAGTGGGACGTCATTTTCACAAGGTGAATAATAAAATTACAAGAAGATGTGTAAACTTTGTATCTTAAATAAACTACGTTTATCACATTCGCTGCATCTAGCACGCCAGTAAACTCATTCTAGTCCTTCTAGAAGGAGAGCGTCTCGGCACGCTTCACTTTCCTTCTACTAGATATGAGACGGTCAGGTTATATATAGAGTTTGTTAGGGAAAGAAAAGGAGTCAGTCCAAAAGAAAAGATACTAGAAAAAAGCCGATTATTGCACAATATGGTCAAAACGGCCTCCTTAACGAATGTGTTAATATTTGTGTTCTCATTTAATATATTTTCAGAAAAGAATCCTACGAAAAATAGGTCTGGCAATATTTAATTTGGTCAAAAAATTAATTTTTATGTAAACAAGGAATTATGTAATAGCAGTATGTGAAATGAACTTTAAACTCCTAATATTTCCCATATATATATTAATTAATGTTTTTAAGGGTTATTATTGCAGATCAATCGAATGTTAAGCAATCAAGTATCCTATTTATCATTTTACAATATTTTTTCGAGACATCAGAAGAAATTTTTCGCAGGTGGTAAGTAAATATACCAGAGATGTATTAAAAATTAATAGTAAACTTGAAAAATGTTTAAATTCAGATCGACCTTGCAACAAGAACAGCAAAACATTACTCAGGAAAAAAATAGCGCTAGAATTCAGAAAAAGAAAAAAAGAAAATTATCGAGCTTTCTTTTATTGAAAAATTAAGAAAATCATTTAGTTGCCTTTCAGTGGTAAATTGAAAACAATCATTGTGTTTTCTGGGAGCGAGAGTTCATCCTAAAAATAAAAAAGTGAAAACGAGTTATCAGAGAATGACTAATTTGTATCGCATGGAAATGACTCCATTTTCGAATGAATCTTCATTTTAGAGGAAGTCGAAAGATATTAATGTAAGAAGATAATGAAACTTCTTTACGTGAAATAAAAAGCAAGCCCTTCGCGCTTTAATATAAATTTTTCCAAAAATTTCAATTACTGTGATGTAGTGTTAGCGCAAAAATTATTCTAATCATGATTGTAGCAACACAGACTAATCTCTTCTATGAAATATTTTGTTGTAATAAAGCACATACAAACCAAAAAATGACTTAAATAACCAAAATTGCATAACTGTAACTTTTATTAATGGAACGCAGACTGATTTCGAATCAACATCCAGGAACAAAAGCAGAAAAACAATCAATAAAAAACTATAAAAGTATTCAAGTTCGTAATCAGGCTAAACTCTCACGCGTTTTGCGTCAATAATTTTATCGAATTAAGATTCAAGGCAAAAGGAAAAATTATCAGTAGTATCGGAGATCAAGACTTACATACACGAACTTGATTACTTCCTAAAACGTAGTAACTTAGAAGGAATGCATGTTTTAAGTAAAAATGGTAGCTCTCCCTAGCGGTCTGATTGCTTCAAGGTATTGTTGTGTTTCCTGCTGAGTACGTTCTCATAAACAGTTGTTTAACTTCAGAACGGAAAGCAAATCTAAACAAAATCTATTTCACCTGTTTTTGAGCTGTTTTGTTAACAGATTGTTTTTTGAGTTTTGCTTATTTGCGAGAAAAATTATCTGGCATAATCGGTTTCTGTAGAAAATAATAAACATTTGTATATTTTTATTGCAAAAAAGAACGCAATAACTGGATTTTAGTTGTGATAAACCTTCAAAATTTTATCGGGAAATATGTTTTACTAGTCTTTATTTTATAACTCATTATAATAAATATTATGGAATCTTGAAATAAATGTTTCTCAATTTCAGAACCTGATGTAGCCACATACATAGGATAAAATTAATTAAATTAAGCTTCGTTCGCGACCAATTAATCTTCGTTCGGGACCAATTAATCTGTGATATTAAAAGTTAAAGTTTTGCTTAGGTTTAAGGAAAATCTTATCAGCTACTGAACTATTCGGTCATACAAAGCTATATTTGCCTTTTATAATTACTTTTTTGTATTTACTTGCAATTTCAACTAACAAAATGTTCAAGAGGGAGTTGACATCTGTTTTCCCATAAGGTGCCTTAGCAATGTCAACTTTTGTCGGCGAGAGCCTGAATTAATTTTTTATTTTTGAAACAATTTATTAGAAATAACGATCAATATCATTGAATTAGAAGCTTGGACACAGATAGAAAACCTTTCTCAGGTATATAAAAAGAATTATTGAGAAAAATTTGGTAACTAAAAAATACAAACGTAATCGGGAGCAACTCATTTACCAGATTAACGTGCCCCTCACGTACATAAAAGGACCACTAGAGAAAAGAAACCTCGATACCCTATTGTGAGGGGTAGGGAGCCAGGTAGCTACTAGAGGTCCCACACATTTCTCGTTAAAACCCGCACTTGGTTACAAAAAAATATGGGTGCTTCATCTCACAGACTAGACCGAAAGTTAATCGATTGACAGATAATTAAGATCTGAAAATATTAAAATATTGTACCGTCATGAAGAGTACATAAATGTACAAAATTTCAATTCTCTAGCAAGCAAGTGTAAAATAGATAACAATATTCCATATTTACACACATGAAACAAACCAATTTTCTGGTCATCAGATGGTATGTTATAGTTATGAAAACCAATCTTATAATTTACTAGCTGATGTCCACGACTTCGTCCGCGTAGTAACATATTATTGGTACCTTGCTGATGGGATAAAATATTTTCATGTCGGTATAAAATCAGCGCATGCTCCAAGCAAAGCTGTAGGCGATAACAATAAAAGCAATATAGGAAATTGTGTTTGAAAGCATTTTCAAATATTAACTAAAATTAAACAGAATTTCGCATGGAAATGAAATTGGTATAATTGAAAGGCTGATTTTTTGAGCTTTCAGGTGATATTACAAAGGTTTTGTGCGGTAGAATGCTCCGAAGTTATTGCGAGAAAACCTTTAAATTCAAGTTAATTTTTAACTAATTGAAAATCTAATTAAAATTTCAAAAAATCCTTTCTTATTTAACATTTACTACCCAAGAAGCTACCACCTGCCAAATTTCAAGTTTCTAGTGACAGTGGTTTGGAAGATTCGTTGATAAGCCAGTGAGTGAATTTTTCTTTTATATAAGACTAGCAGTACGCGAATGGCGTTGCCCGTGGAATCAGAACTTCAACAAAATGATATAATAATAATAATAAAAAAATCGCCCACAATGACACGAAAAAGTTTTCAAAACAAAAGATACACATTATTGATTTCCCCGCTTATTTTTTTAGCGGTAATGGCATTTTATTTGTAGAAAAGTTAATATAAAACAAAATTAAAAAATTGAAACGTGAAAATTATTATACTGCAAGCAAAGTATGCGAGATGAATAAATACGTTAAGATACTGCCGAAAATAATTCAATTGAAGATTATGACGTCACCTTCCTTTTCAACCAATCAAAATTGCCAGCAACGTTCCGAAGAAATTGCCGCGCGAGGAACTCTCTCCATAAAAATGTGCCCCTCAACTGCCCAGAAAAAATTAATTTAAAAAACTTGAAAAGATATTTTAACCATTCTTGTTTTGAATCCGACAGAACTGTTCTACTTATAAGCAGAAAAAAAATTGAAGATAATAGTGTTATTAGAAAGTCGGATGCAACAAATTTAAAAACAAAAGCAACATTGCGATGGAGAAACTGTCTATTTTTTTAAAAATTCTCAAAATTCAGTAAATTACGTTAGAAATTCAAAACTAACTTCATTAAAACGGAAATCGCGTGCTCTTTCCGATGGTGTATCTAGTTTTGTCGTGCAGTTATCGGAAACCATGCTATTGAGAAATTAGTGCGAAAAATCACCCAAAACAACACAAAACATTAAATAAAATATTTTCTAGAATAAATTTTAAAATTTCGGCTTCTAGGTGCATTCAGTCACCATTACGACTACTTGTGTGCCAAATTTCATGGCTATAAGTGCGATAGATTCGTCTGGACATCGCAGACAAACACACACACGCAAACATTGCCTTTTATAAGTATAGATAGACGCAAATTTAAGTATGAGAATGGGCCTTAATGATCCCAACAGCTTTTCACATTTCCGTCACTGATTTGGGATTTTAGAGAAAACTTGAATTAGAGATCTCCATTCGAGAAAATATGCGGTTAAGCATGTTCACCTTCAACACTTATCACGAAAAAACTGAAATATGTTGGAGATTCAAAACTGACGGAAGTAATGTATCCAGCACAGCCAGCTATTGGAACGATTGAGAAGTTCCCAAGCTCATTTCAAAATGTCATCTGTTTGTCTTCTTTCAGTTAAAACTCAGAACTCCTTATCTGCTCGTTGGCAGATTTCATGAAAATTTTCTTTCTGGAGAAGAGCTGGCAAGAAAGAATTTAGAACTTATAAACGAAACAGAAGGATAGTTTTAACCCTTTCGGCTCTAATGGGCATATACGAGGCGTGTCCGGAAAGTAAGTACCGTTTTGGAAAAACTCGCATAAAAAATGTTTTTTCAGATCAAAATTCGTTTTTACATGAAAGAGCATTTCGTAAACTATTTTTCTACATAGTTACTACCATTGTTCAGACATTTGTCATAGCGAGAAACCAACTTGTCTATACCCTCTTCAAAGAAAGATGCCGCCAGTGAAGACAGATACTGCTGAACACCGTTTTCTACGTCGTCATCGTTGTCAAAGCGCCTACCTCTAAAATAACGCTTCAAGTTCAAAAACAAACCCAAGTTTCATCACCGGTCACAATTTTGTTCAGAAATTCATTTTCCTCTTCACTGTATCGGGTACGAAATTTCAAAGCACTGCCAAGTCGCTTCGTTTTGCGGACATCCGTAAGAATTTTCGGAACCCAACGGGAACACAATTTGCGATAATTTAAGCGATTTGTGACAATCTCATGCAAAACAGATTTTTGAAATTTGTGGAAACTCATCAAAAAGCATTCTTATTGTGAACCGTCTGTCTTCACGAATTTTGTCATTCACTTTTGCAACCAAACCATCATTGACAAGAGAAGGTCACCCACTCCGTGCTTCGTCATGAACATTGGTGCGTCCATCATTAAATTGTCCAACCCACTTTCTAACCATTCCATCAGTCATTACATTTTCACCATAAATCTCTACATGTAGACGATCAATTTCAGCTGGCTTAACTTTCTTTGCGTTAAAAAACCGTATTACAGAACGCACTTCACAGTCGGCGGGATCGGCAATCGTCTTAAACATTTCGAACGCTCACTAACATATGTAAACACAACACAATCCGGCTGTAATGGCGTCAGTGGACAGACAATGAACCAGAGACACGTGTGCAGATGCGCGGAACTGCGACACTAGCGCTGCGGTGGCGGTAGAACGAAACATTATTTACTTTCTGGACACGCCTCGTACGTCCCGGAGATATGACTTCATTCCCTATTGGTTAATAAGTCCCACTTTTACATGTGTTTTTAATGTTTTCAATGTTCTTAAGGAATTAAGGAATAAAATTATTATTAAAGAAACTTGGTAACACTCTCAGATTGTAAATGGAGGATTTATGTTTTGTTCTCATAACAGGCCGTGGTGGCTAAGTGGTAAGGTCTCGGCTTTAGGACCGGAGGGTTCCAGGTTCGAGACCCGATTCCACTGAAGATCCGTCGTGCATTGGGCCTATAGCACGTTAAAGCAAACGTTGGTGTGGCGCGGAAGTTTGGAGAGGGGGTACCTCAGGCGTCGTCTTCCTCATCTCATCGAGTTTCAAAATTACGAGGTCCGCCCCAAAGTAGCCCTCATGTTGCCTCAAAACGGGACGTTATTATAACTACACTAAACTTGTCCTCATAACAAGATTATTGCAACGAAACTGTAAAGCTGTTTCCCTGCAATGCTAATCTTATAGCAGGAAAGAACGTTTTACAGATGTTTTACTGGAATAGTCACAGTGCTATTGGGACATATTGTCCCATGAGATTTCCAGGAAAAAGGAAAAGTGGGAAATCTTGAAATTCATAGTGTACTTCTTTTAGAATGTCAACATTAAATTAAATTGCTTTTCATAGTTAAATTTTAATCGTGCAAAAGTCGGGTCAAAAGGGTTAAACTCATTTTACGTGCATAGTCGGGTATGACAACTTGTCTCGTTTATGCAGATAAATTCGATATATAAGAAGCAAAAGTTTTTTTTAAAAATTATAGTTACACATAAAAGCATTTCAGTTAAAAATTTCAAAGTTTATTTAGATGAATGTATATTAATTTTATACGAAGTAAAAAAATAATTTATGATTGGAAGGAAGTCGAATTTCTGTTACAGTCAATATTTTTTTATGATGATCACTTAAAATTAATTACATATGTTAAATAAATTGTTCATTGCATTGGTTTTGAATGCACAATTTGAATAAATATTCACACAGTCGTTAATGTTAATAGTTGATCAGTAAAATTATGCATAGAGATTTCTTCAGAATAAATTTTTACATCAGTCTAGGTTAAAATAATTAATTTTCGTTGAAAATAAAAAATATGCTCAATACATTAAGCAAATACGCACTCTGATATATAGTGTTTATCTGGAAAAAAATTATATGATATTTATTTTGAAGATTTAAAACAGCACTTGAAAAGTAGAAAAACTATAAATTTTTCTTTTCAAATAAACTATAATTTAAAAAATTGCTCAGTAGGCTTAAGAAAAATTAACGAGAAAGCGGAGAATAATGCTCAGCAACTAAAAATGCCTTTAACATGCTAAAAATGAAAATAACTGTAAAAATCTATAATATCAGGAGTAAGATATTTTAAAAAATCAATATTGATGACAACAAGAAGAAAAGTTTGATTCTTCAATTGTATACTGTTAAATGACTCAATAAAAGCAATACTGGTGAAAACTGATTTCCAATTAAAGTAATAAAAGTTTTTATATTACAATTTTAATATCAGTGTCAGGAGAACGAATTTATTAGAAAAGGAAAATCTCACAATTTATTCTATGGTTATTTTTTATACAAAAAAAGTACTGTTCCTGAAATCATTCTGAAAATTACACTCCCGTTGGAAATAAATTTATTCCATGCATTAATTTCTAATTGAAATATTTCAATTGAATTAGAACTTGATAAACAGTTGGTTATATTTAACAAGTTACAACTAATTTAGCAATAATTAAAGAAATTCGTTATTTTCTTCAAACACGATCCTTGCTGAATTTAATTTTCTTTGAATTTCTTATGAATTTCCGAATTTCTATAAAAATAAAACTTCAATAAAGGATTTGTAAAACGCACACGTGATTGTCATCAACCGGATGCGCATCTTTTCGGAGAAATTCGTAATAAGAAAACACCGATTTTTCGCCAAACGTGGAATACGGAATCATGCGTTCTAGATGATAAATCCACTCAATCCGCCACAGTTACCTTGGAAACAATGACGTCATCACATGTTGCAAATCACGATTTAACAACCTTTCTTTCCCGATGCCATACCTCCGTTCGAAATGTGCGTGGAAAAATTTTATGCTGAAAGAGTTCGGATTAATATAGAGCCTGGTGGACGAAAATAGTTTAAAGTTTATTTTCTTCCGAATCATTAGAAAAAAGATTTTGATATTTATAATTTCGAATAGAGTTAAGTTTACGAACAAAGAATGAAAGATTCTCATTAAATGGAACGAAAACCACAGAACAGAATTAACAGAAAGCTTTCGAGAAGTTTGACTTAAAAAAAAAGCAAACAATCTTATTTAAAGAGAATTGCAGAAACATTTCTAAAGTTTTTTAAAATCATGCATTGGAGATACAAATCAAATTTGCTTAATATTCAAAAGATATTTTTATTCAATTATTCTAATGCGCAACTAACCACAAATGGAATTCGCCAGACGATATATATTTCTTTAATTCCCATTTTTCAATTATAATTTTATGACGGTGCAATTAGTAACAGCGCTGCAAAAGAACTTGGAATGATTTTTAGAAAGTTTGGAAAAAGAATTAAATAAAGTAATGATAATCGCCTGGCTCCTTATTTTAAATATTAATATATGTCCCTAAGAATGCAGAATTAAGATAATAAAAATAGGATTTTGATGTTAGGAATCATCTGTGCAGATTCCGCGTATTTAGTTTTGTAAGAATAATATACTAAATAAATGTAGTAAAAATTATCTTACTTTATAAATGTTTTATTATATTAATGGTAAAGAAAGTAAATAGGTTTATGACTCATTATTTTAACAGCGGACAGGTGAAGCGAATGCTTTATTTCTTTAATTCTGAAAATTTTGTTTCATTTATTGATAACTAGCAGTACGCGCACGGCGATGCCCGTGGAATCGGGACTTCAACAAAATAAAAAAAAAATCGCCCACAATGACACGAAAAAGTTTTCAAAACAAAAGATACACATTATAGATTTTCCCGCTTATTTTTCCGCGATAATAACATGGTTAAGGTTATGACGTCACCTGACCCTTCATCCAATCAAATTGAAAGCTGCGTTCCGGTAGACTGTCGCTGAAGAAATTTCGCTCGACAAAAATAACTTTCATCTGCCCAGGAATAATTTAATTTAAAAAAAACGGCAAAAGATATTTTAACCGTTCTTGCTTTAAATCAGAGAGAACCGTTCTAGTTATAAGCTGAAAAAAATTGAAAATAATAGTGTTATTAGAAAGTCGGATGCAATAAATTTAAAAACAAAACCAACATTTAGATGGTGAAACTGACTATTTTTTAAAAAATTCTCAAAATTCAGTAAATTACGTTAGAAATTAAAAACTAACTTCAATAGAACGGAAATCGCGTGCTCTTTCCGATGGTTTATCTATTTTTGTCGTACAATTATTCGAAACCATTCTATTGAGAAATTAGTGCGAAAAATCAACCAAAACAACACAAAACATTAAATAAAAAAATTCTAGATTAAAATTTAAAATTTCGGCTTCGAGGTGCATTCAGTCACCATTACGACTACCTGTGTACCAAATTTCATGGCTGTAAGTGCGATAGATTCGTCTGGACATCGCAGACGAACACACACACACGCACGCACGCTCACAAACATTGCCTTTTATAAGTATAGATTTGACCAACGTTCCTTTTTGCAGAGCGCGTGTTATTTGTTGAGCACAGGCCGCATAACTACAACCCCTAGAAAAGGAACGAGTACGAAACTTAATGTGTTAGACGGCTTAACGAACTTTATTTAATGTATTTCGAATCTATGAAAATTTAAAACTTAAGGCCTGGACATTTTTCTGCGACAAAAACTCTGCAATCATTAATGAAATTTTGAAACATGCATTAACGTTTCATTAGTGAAGTAAACGTTTATATGCATAATGAAATATCCATAAACCCTTTAATTAAAAATTTAAAAATTTTTGTGCGTAAACAACTAAGCTATAAATCTGAAAGAGGAGGGATAAATTTTGAATTATTAACATTTTCTCACTTTCCTATTGTGAAGAAAATGAGCATCATGAAAAACGTTTTTTAACTGAAAATATTATTATGTATTCACTTTGTATTTCGTGAATATTCTGAGTTTTATTCAGGAGAAAAAATGCATTCTTTTCCAATACTCAAATCGTTTGAACTAGTCGGATCACATTAACAATGAATAAGTCATGAATTGAACTTCATGATTAAAAATATCAGCTCCCCAGAAAAAAAGATGAAGGAACCATTTTTTCCCATAGGATAAAAAAATATTTAAGGTTTCTGTATTCAAACATAAAAGGTTTCTGTATTCAAAATATGTATCTTTCAGAAGATTTGTTTTAAAGGCATTTCATATCTTTTAAATATTATTTAATAGATATCAGTGCTTTCTTTTTATTTTCAATGATTGAGAGAAAGAAAAGGAAGCTGTGCAAGACAAGATTTGACTATTTTAGCTTTACCACATCAACCATTTCTATTAGTCAGAGCTTTTTCTTCGAAATCTTCCATTAAAAGGAATTATTGTTTACGTGTATAACAAGTTAAAATAAGTAAAACTGTATAAAGGGTTTTAGTTTAGTTATGTTCCTATCATTCAGAAAGAAGGTAAAGAACCTAGTAGAAAAAGAATTCTTCAGAAAGGCAATTAGCGTTGCAAATACACGTTTAACCATCCAGCAGGTGCACCCTCTGTATCAACTAGTGCTTCTTAAACATCAATAGTTCATTTATCGATAGTTTCAGTCGATAGTTTTCAAACTATCAATAGTTTTAAAACTGTCGACTGACAATGCGCCTATCGATAGTATTGCCCGGGAAAAAATTATCGATAATTTTGAAACTATCGATACTACCAATTGTTTCTGTCGATAATTCCGAAAACCCGATACTATCGACTTGGTATCGATAGTCTATCAATGTTTAAGGAACACTAATACCAACATGAACGGTCGCACGGTATTTCCTAAGATACGCCTTTGGCAAATAACAATTTTTAAGAGGGCAATTATGAAAATTAAGTTGTAATTGCGTAAGGATTACCAAGTGCAATTATTTTAAACATTTTTCATTTAAAAAGAAATGGAAACAATGGGAACATAAAACACCAAACAATATAAAATGACCAAAGAATTAGCTTAATGACGGTAAAATAAAATAAATGAAATTGCCAATATTTCGACTAAAATATTTACATTTGTAATATAAAACTGTAATGACAATACGTAAATAAAAAAAATGAAATTTAGTTCTAAAATAAAAAAAGTCATTTAGATAGTAATTTCATTCCACACGCGTATCTTTGAAATGCAAATACGAGATTCACAGTCTTATTAACGTCTCAAATTCAAAACCATGACTAGCAGTTCCTCGAAAGAACCTGGAAGAATAGTCAAGGTAAAGCATTCATAATGCCCTTTGGTAAAAGGATATTAAATGAAATTCTTTTCTAGTGTATCTCTCACATACACGCGCCCGCTGGAAGGTTAAGTGAACCATATTTTATGCTCTTTGAGTCAATACGTATACTGTTAAAAAATTTACAAATTTAAATTTTTAAACAATCATCCGGTCGTATTAATTAAAGAAAGAAGAAAAAAGAAGAACCAGGACAGTATTCTCGGCAAAGTGAAATTTATCATCCATTATTGGTACCGTAAGAACTTGGATTGCTACATCATGCAGGCAAGCTGGGCATTAGAAAATTTGCAAGAACAACCGCCTATCACAGTGACAACATATGAATGGCTGACATCTCAGCATTTGTGAATAGTTTTAGCACTAATGAGCAAGCAATGCGATTTCTTTTTGCTTTTTTCATCAATAAGATTGATTCTAACAAATACCCAACAGAGAATTATGATACATGTTGTATGAAACCATCGTGACTGTTAAATAAAATGGAATCCATTAGAAACCAGACTAGTGTATCTTTAAAAACTGAAATAATATTCTATAAATATGCGTTAGTTTTAACCTGCAATCTACACTTAAATATTCTCCGTAAAGAAATATATTATAAAACTTAACTTCCGTAATATTGTAATGTAAAGTAATCGTTTATTTTGCTTTATTATACAGGGTCTCCTCGACTTTGGCCGAGTTCCCTTCCGACACGCAGGTTGGAAGTCAGATTTTTACGTTTCCACAGCCAATTTCATTCTAACGGATTATAAAAATCGTACATAAAATATATAAATTCAATCTATGAAGTGTAATTATTGTATATTATGTCTTAACTTCCATAATATTGTAATGTAAAGTAGCGGCTTATTTTATTTTATTATACAGGGTCTCTTCGACTTTGGCCGAGTTCCCTTCCGACTCACAGGTTGTAAATCGGATTTTTATTTTTTAACGGCCGTTTTCGTTCAAACGAATTATAAAAATCGTACATAAAATACAGAAATTCAATCTTTGAAGTGTAATTATTGTACATAATGTGAAGAACATATAATATGTACTCTGTTGTACGTTCTTAAAAAAAAAGAAAGTACGTTTTTTAAAAATTATTTTTATTTGAGATTTATTTTATATTTTCAAATTATTTTTTATTCTGAAATTTATTTTGTAATATATTTTTTGTTTTCAAATTTACTTTTTATTTTGAAATTTATTTAAAGTTCATATGGTCGTAAGTAACATAGGTCCTAAGTCGAGAAGAGAGCGAACACTTAAATTTATTATTCACTTAATTTAACATTCTTTGATTATTTAAATGGGTCAAATATATTTTAGAAACATTTCATTAATTGAATGCGATTCAGTTTAATACGATTCTTGAGCAAAAACTGCTTAATAGAACATAAACAAATCTCCAATTTATCTAATCCAATAGTTTTAGTAAAAGCACCTAATGTATTCTTATGCTGCAGTTATATCTTGCAATAATTTAAAGCATGTAAAATTGTTATATTCTTTCTTGCACTTAAAAAGAGATGCATTAAAATGAACAATTTATACATGATTTTATTCAACTTGACTTTTTTCATATTTGTTAAGACGGTATACTGTAACCAAATTTCATTCGCTTCCTGATTGCTTGAGTTTTTAAAATTTATACGCTTGTATATTCTCGTTGGCAATTCAATATTTTAATATTTATCGGAATTAATTATCAGTTAATCAATTAATTTAATCAAATCTTGTCTCCATACGTGTGGTACAACTGACAGTGAATTTGAAAAAAAGAATCATTACAAGATTCCATAACAATTATAATTGAATCTTGAATTAAGGACTAAAGAACAAAAAATATTTAAAGTAAAAGAATATAAGTTTTAGTATAGTGATAAAAGTGATTTAAATTTTTTTTCTGAAAAACATTCTTAAAATGTATCCATTTTTATAACTTATTTAACCCAAAAACGAACTACAGATCAAAACGCCGTCCCTTACCCCCGTACCCGTGACCAAACCGTTCACTGAACGATTTGATGGGCAAGATACGGGAATTTTATTTAAGAAAAAGAAAAACAAAATAAACAAAAAGGACGAAATATATACACTATGTACAGTACAGGCATTTTCACTTTTACACTATTAGTTCGTAATAGTCTTCTTTTCTTCAGATGTTGAAATACCTTTCTTTTATTTGAAGGGGGAATGCCCGGTAATTGAGCTACTTAGTTCAGCTCGCCGGGAAGTTGAAGGCTAGGGATGCCGGAAAATATCTTTGTTTTCGCTAATGAATTTGATAATCCCACGAATTTTCTGCCTGGAGACGAGGTTATTGGCGACACTTTTCAACCATTCTTGTTCCTGCAACGATACCCGATGCAACTGTAAACTTTTATGGTCCCGGTGAATTTGCATAGAACATAATGTTAATGTCCCCTCAATATAACGAAATTCTGTACAGAATTTCTACATGGTACAGAAATTCTGTACCCATGTACAACAATGTTTTTTTTTAAATCGCAACACCATTTTCTTCCTCTGTAACAATATTTCTGTTTCCAAATACCCGGAAGTGAACGATCATACCACACAGAGCGTTTCCCTTCTCAGAAATGAATACAATAACTTAGTCTACTTGAAGGCAACAGGTGTTACTCTGCTAATGACTCATGACCACCACAGAACACATTAAAAAATCAAATGCTTTGCTGCTTTTGGTGTGAAAATTTCATGGAAGCTCTGTTCAATTTAAAATTTCAATTGAAATTTGTATTCTTTCATTCACGCCTGAATTCTCAACTAAGATGGCAACCATCCTTTCAGAATAAACTGAAGATAATTAAAGAAATTGAGGATGGAATGAAGCAGGTTGATGCGTCCAAGAATTACAGAGTGTCGTAATCTACGATTGCAACTTTCCTGAAGAAGAGGAAACAAATTGAAGAGCCCTTGAATTCCAATGAAATCAACCCTCAGAGAAAACGACTAAAAGTTGCGACAAATGAAAAGATTGAAGCTGCCGTG